>JBBJLS010044774.1:0-13715 GCA_037577275.1 Bryconaethiops microstoma
ACACACACACACACACACACACACACACACACACACACACACACACTCCTGTCAGAATCCGCTGCGGCAGAAAGCCTGAAAGTCTGAAAGTCTTTTCTCTGAATACAGGTCCGTTTTCTAATCTGTCAGAGTTAACACAACTGTAAAGCAATGTGAAATTTAATTTGGTCATTTTTGAGTTCGTAGGCTCACCTGCTACGTGAAGAGGTGTCCACTTGCGCCTGCGCTCCTTCAGAAAGCAGGAGGCCCCGTGGGCCAGCAGCACCTCCACACAGGACGCATGGCCTCTCCGGGCAGCCAGGTAAAGAGCCGTGCGTCCCGCACCGTCCCGCACATCCAGACTCACCAGCGTCTCCGACAGCACCCGCAAGGCTTCACAGTGACCATTAAACGCCTGAGGTGGATAAAACAAACCAGAACTCTTTAAGTCTCATTTCAGGGCTTTACTACTGACAAATCTGATGCATAACCTTCACCAGAATCAGAAAACTTTATCATTACTGCATAGACACACAGAGTCAAGAACAATATAAAATATAACAAAGTCAAAATAAAACACTGCAGAAATACTCGATACCATATACACGATACTATGCTGTCGTCAGTAAGAGAGGTGGATATAAATATTATAGATCAAATAAATGACTGCTGAAGTAGTTTATTAATTAACACAAATAGTGGTTTGGAGTTGTTCTCCGTTACTGCACGTATTAGAATCAGAATCAGAAAGCTTTACTGAGGAAATTGCTCAGGTTACGACTGAACAGACACACAGAGAGACAAGAACAATATCAAATCAAGTTAAAACAATGTAATATTAATGATAGTAACATAGGCAGTGGTGTTTCACATAATAAAGATACTGCACGTAATAATCATTTGGCGCAAAAATAGAAATCTGTGTAGCAGCAGGTTTTTGTGTGGATCATTGTGTGGATGTGTGTGAGGGGGCGAATAAGAAAATAAATAAAAAATTTTTTAAAAACATGCATAATTTAAATTTGAATTACTTACAGCTAAGTGCAAAGGGCTTACAGGAAAACTGCTCTCCACATCTCCCAAACAGTTGAAAGACATTTCCAAGAGCTACATTAAAGAAAATAAAAGATCAGGCAGTGACATCGCTGCTTCAGCTCACGACAGACTGGCAAAACTGCATCATGAAAACATTACATACATCATAAACACACATTCGTTTGTTAGCTGATTGGTCTATCCGATTCGTGAATGGTATGAAAGGTTTGTAAGTCTCCACACAGTCGGCTACAAATCAGCTAGAACAACTGTCAAGAGTTACGACAGAAATCCAGACTCATTTGTATCCGTATCCGACATAACATTACACTTCGTCTGTCTCTCGACATCTCTGGGACGTGTAGAAAAAAAAAAAGTGTAGAAAAATTCAAAACTAGAATATTTTGATAAAAAAAAAGAACAGATAAAATCATTGTTAATCATAAGTAAATTTTCGTTTTACAAATTGTACTTGTATTCAAGCACTTGTTTGGAAACATCAATAAATATCAATAATGGAATGCTAACATCAGATATACTCTATACTGTGTTAAGGTGTAATATATATATATATATTATATACACACACACACACACACACACACGTTATATATATAGCAAAACAGACAGAGAAATCAACCCCAGCACACTTGTGAACCCACCAGTTCGAGATTCTGCTTGTTGCCATAGGCAGCTGCATAGTGGACAGGACTGAATCCCTTGTTGTTGCGTAGACCTGGTTCTGCCCCGTTATCCAGCAGAAACTCCAAACACCTGAACACAAGACGCCAATCCATAAGGTGGCATTTGTGTGTGGACAGCAAAGAAAGAATTTCAATGCACAGAGAAAATGTCACTTTTGTTTTTTCTGTACATATGACAATAAACGCTTTGAAACCAAACAAGTGAGGTCTCATCCCACACAGTCAGGAAATAACGTTTAAAAAGTACGAATAACACATACAGCAGAGCCTCTTTGTCTCGCTCATCACTCTGGTGGCTGTTAAAGCTGTAGCAGTCCGCTCTGAAACGGCAAAACGCAAATCATTTACAACACACACAGAACCCTGACAGAACTAACGACACTTCATTAGTCATCACATCAGAACCACGTCAAATAACTACTGTTCACTGCCAAGCAATTGAGGGCATGATCTGAATATCGTACTGAAATTCTTTTCAAAACAGTACAGCCGATACACTCCTGTCTCTCTTCGGAGCATCTCTCCATTACAATCTTTCATGGAAACCCATTAAAGATCAAGATCAAAACGGGGATCTAATCGTATCCTATCAGAGTAAAGTGGGCGGGGCTTATGCTAAGGGCACACCCAGATTCAAATAGATTTTTTTCTGAAGAGCTTATAATGAGTCGTGATTTTTTAAATTTATTTTATTAGAAAACAGCATGCATTTAACCCATTTAACCCATTCACCAACTGAAGCAGCGGGCAGCCAGGAACACAGCGCCAGGGGAGCAGTGTGTGGGGATGGTACCTTACTCAAGGGTACCTCAGTGGTGCCACTGGCAGTCCTGGGATTCAAACCCACAACCTTCTGATCACAGGGGCAACTCCCTAACCACCAGGCCTCCAGCTGCCTAGTGAGAGGGAGAGAGGGATTTGTGAGGGAAGCCACAGAGAGGCCAGCAGTCACTTTGCGAGAGCTACAGAGATAAGTGACTGAGACTGGAGTGAAGGTGCATCAGTCAACAGTGTCAAGAGCTCTGCATACAGTAACCCAGTATGGGAGGGTGGCTAGAAAGAAGCAATATCTACAATAAAAACACATTTTGAGTTGCCAGACAAGAATCAGAATGACCCAGCTAAAATATGGTATTATATTTTGTGGCAACATCATGTTGTGCAGATGTTTTAGTAGTGAATATGCATCTTGTTAAAACTGAAGGACAGACAAATGGATATTGTAAAATACAGGCAGAGAGAAAAGGTAGTTCTACAAAGTCATGGTCTACAGAGCCGGAATAATTTAATTTGAATTAATTAACCCTTATAGTCACATGTGAACACACCACAGCACACAGTGTGAACAATGTGAAACTTTTTCTCAGCATTTAACCCAGTCACCAAGTGAATCAGGGAGCAGTGTGTGGAGACAGTACCTTGCTCAAGGGCATCTCAGTAGGGACACTAGCAGTTGGGATTTGAACACACGTCCTTCTGATTGCAGCGCCAACACCCTAACCACTAGGCCACCAGCTGCCATGGCCATACTTATGCAAGCAACATTTGGAATACTTTTGCACGTTTCGCATCATATGCAATTAACCTTCTTAAAGATTTGTAAGAAATGTCATGCATTTCAATGATAGTCTTGGCAGATTATGGAAAATGTTAAACTTGCATTAAAAATAATCATGAAAGAAATCACTATAATAAAAATTATGGTCGATATTGTTGACCAGGCAAATAAATATTATTTCGATTACTTTTTGTCTTGCCAATTGTAATTACTTTATTAATTATGCCATTTTATAAAGGAAAGATTAAAAAAAAATTGTTTCATATGTATTTCAAAAGTCCTACTGTAAGGAGATAAAAAGCTAATGAGGCTAATAGTCCAAACGTCTGTGGACAGCTGCTCATTCAACATAAAGTGTATTAATAAGGCTTTGGCTTTAGTGCAGTAACAGCTTAGATATCGGAACCTTGCTGTGATTTGATGTGCGTGAATGTGTGTATATTTATATATATATATATACATATAGCAACTCCCCACTTTCACATGGATCAGCAGTCGCGGTTTCAGTCCATCACGGATTTTCGGACCTCCGGCCTCTGAGCACAGCTGACTGTGACGTCACACACCTGAACGTAATGAACCTCACAAGGACGTACACCACAAGGACGTACACCACAAGGACGTACATCACAGTCAGCTCAACCCAGAGGGGAGATTTGAAAGTAGCCAATCCGAGAACGTTATTTATTTCTCCTTGCTGCTGATTGGCTGCTGCCCTGTGACGCTTCAGTCCAGAATTTCCCCTGTTGAGTGTTCTCCTATTTTTCATTTTGTTCTTCTTAAAGCCCTGTATTTTTATTACAGTCAATTCAATGCTAACATAGACGAACTAGTTTAGTGGCACACAGCAGAAGAATGCGCAGAATACGCAGTAACACGGCGTATGAGTGAGGGAGGATGCTTATCTAAGCGCAAGTGTTCCGTTTTTTAACAATATTTCAAAGGGGACATATTATGTAAAACTCACATTAGTTAAAAAAGATCTATGGGCTATACAAAACATGTTCATGGAGTTTTTTTGCATAAAGAGATCTCACCAGCTTTATTCTTCAGTTTCAGGCCCTTTCAAAATGATCCGTTTGGACGGAGGGCCCAGTGTGACGTAATACTGGGCCAATTTGCATAGAACCGCCCCTCATCTGTCGAGACTGCACCCACTAGATTTGTCGAAGATCCGCCATTTTGTCTGCTAGTTTTACGAGCACGGATAAGCCGAGCGCTACGGCTACAGGCAGGTTACACATGACATGTTGTGTTGTTGGCTGCAAAGAACAACACAAATCCCTAAACTTTCTCCCAGCCAAAGAAAACCGAAGAACTGCGTGGCTCCATTTCATTTTCGATGGCCATGTCCCATTAACAATTGGTTTCGTTTCACCTTAAATACTGCTATCTAAGGTGGAACGAAAGATTCGAATAAGGAGCTGTGAATAAATTAACTTCAGCGCCGTGGGGGATCTGTACTGTCCGTGACAAGTCAGCAGATGAGGGAGATGTAAGTACTTTCAAATAATGACTTTCGTGTTTCCATTGCAGTTACGTATGAACGATCTTGTTCGTTTCGTAAGCATGGAATGGGTCGGGCGTGGCCAGCAACAGCCTATTTGCATAAAAGGGACAGAGACCTTAAACTTAAGTTCGTTTTGAATACTGAAACTGTCAAGAGTAAAGCTGGTGAGATCTCTTTATGTGAGAGTGATTTTGTGCAAAGAACTTCATGAGCATGTTTTGTATACCCCATAGACCTATTATAACTTGTTTTTAAAAACGTGAGTTTTGCATAATATGTCCCCTTTAATGTAAATTTATAAGACACAAAACAAATAAGACCTTCCAATAAATGAGTGAATGTGTCATTGTTTAATATGCAAAAGTCTTTGAGTGTTTACTGTTATCAAAGGTATAGGTATCAAAGGTATAGGTATTGAAGTAAAAAGCTGAAGAAAATAGCCGAGCTGGGCTATGTTTAGCATATTTTATCCTGACAGCATGAGCATTATTTAGCTTGATTGCGATTTCTATTTTTCATTTCTGGGAACTTCTGTCTCTCCAGGAAGCATCTTGGTGCATTGGATAATTTCTTTGAAGTGGGAGAGTTCTGGAGTCTGGTCAGGTGTGATTGCTGGATTTTTGCATTTGGTACCAAACATGGGCAGCTGGTATAAATGTTCTCTCTGTCTTTTAAAGAACAGGAGTTTAACCTCTGGTATCCACAACATTATACTTGCCTTTAACAAGTGACTAGTAGCCATAGGCATCATTTACGCTCCTTCTGTTACCACCACTCTTTGAAGGCCTTTAGTTGGTTGAATGTAACGATGAATGCAGTAATGTCAACAAAGATTTTATCTCTATCACAAATCTCTAACATCAAAACCTTTGCGTCTCTAATCTCTAAATTCTTTCATTGATTTTTAGCATATGCTAAGAATTAAAAAAATAAATTACATCTTATATTAAACTGCAAAGGCAGGTTAGTCGTCCTATCCGATATTATGACCTGCCGTCACTGGTCCCAGCCACAGAATAAGAGCATGGTTGCTACTCAGCTTCTCCAGTTCTAGACGATTCTGCCTCTGTAGGAAGTCTCATGGCACAGTTATGACTGTGTCTGATTTAGAATTATTGTGAAGTCAATTTGTGCAGGTCCATTGCTTTTTTCATTTATCCATGCCCATTGCCCATTCAGTCTTGGCAGGTTCAGGCCCACCACTGTCCTCTATCTGTCTGGAGGCCACAGAGGTCTTTAGTGTAGCTTTTCAGACCGACTCTTGCTGAACTGAGATGTGGTCCTCAGGGTCTCTGGCTTCAGAGTGATTTGATTTGTTGTGAGTTGGATTCAGTGACAGTATTTTGTCCATATTCTTGTTTAGTTGCCTGTTCAAGGGTTTATCAGAATCAGAAAACATTATTGATCACAGAGGAAATTACTTATGTAGTGGTTGCAAAGACAAGAATAATCTAAAATATATCCAATAAGACTAAATATATCCAATAAAAATCTGCAGAATAAATATAAAAAAAAACTCTGCTGGATATACGAATGCTGGGTATAAATACTATACATGAGTAATTTACAGTTATTTGAATTACAAATGACATAGATGATAGTTATGAGTACTTTACTGCACATGGTAGAGACAGTTGTATAAGTAAACTTTACAAAAGTAGACCATTCTTTGATTTTATGGATAAGCAGGTCTTAATGTTCCCGTTTAATGCATTTGGGCTGGCATTGCTGTCATCCTTGACATCCTGTTCAGAATCTTCACCTATACTTGAGAGCTCGAGAGATCTGATTTGTCAACATGCTGTTCTGACTGTGGTCTTGTAGTAGTGAGTCCATGTTTAATTCTATAAGGCCTTGACCCGTAGCTATTTTGCTGGTTTGTTTATCAAAGTGGTTCCAAAACACACTGTCAATATTTTCTGAGTGTTACTGTATCTCCTTTAGTCTGACAATATCCAAAGCATATTTCACCTTCGTTTTCTCGGTGAGGCCCATAATAGGAATCTATGAGCACGCTCTAAATGGTTCAGTCATTTTGTGTTTGGGTTCAAAAAATTGTTTCCACAAAATCAAATGGTAAAACATGGAATGATAAATAACTGTAGCCAATTAGCATCAAGAGACTATTAAAGACCACACATGACAATAAGGCAGATGGGTGGCCAAGTGGTTAGAGCGTTGCCCCTGCAATCAGAACGTCATGAGTCCTAACACTGCTAGTGTCACACACTGCCCTCCGGGCACCCCCATTGGTGGCAGCCCCCTGCTTCACTTGGTGAAAAGGTTAATTGCAGAGAAAGAGTTTCACATTGTTTTCACAATTTGTGCTGTGGTGTGCTATGTTCACGTGGGACTATAAGGGGCCACTTTGCTTTATTAAACTTCAATTGACAGCTTCAAGGTCTTCACACACTAAAACCCCCAAAGTTTAACAGTTTGGAGGGTAAAGCCTGCATTGGAGGGTGAATAGTATGACTCATTAGCTGAGTTAAAGAAAGGCCTTTAGAGGACACATCTAATAAGCATAGTTGCTTGTTTTTGTACAGTTTCAAGGCAAAAAAATGTCCTGACTTTGTAGGAACACCAGAGAAAAATGAGACTTAGGACTATCAAGAATATCAGGACTAATAAAAGCTAGCCTACATGTTTTAATGTTTAAGTGAAATGATGATAGCATATAGGCGCTTATGTATATAATACATGTGTAACATTTTCTCATCAATGTGTCAAAATTTTAAACATGCAATCAACAGGAGTAAATAAGTTGTTCTGAGTGTGTGAGCATATGTGTGTGTGAGAGAAAGCAAGAGAGAGAATGACTGCTTCCAGAACTCACATATACAGGTGTAGAGGACAGTGCTGCCTGTTGCATCCACTCCCTCCTCTCTTTCGAGTCAAACTGTGTTTGACTGATGCTTCTGTGCACGGATGAGACAACTGGGATGTGTGTGTGTGTGTGTGTGTGTGTGTGTGTGTGTGTGTGTGTGTTTGTTTCTCTACTATAAGCAGCTCTGACATCACCGTCTGGTCTCTGCGGCCCACTCCCTCTGTCCTTCTTTTAATGTCCTTGCTAAATGTTTTTTTTTTTTGTGTGTGTGTGTGTGTGTGTGTGTGTGTGTGTGTGTGGGTGCATGATTGTATCACTACACTCCTGAAGTGCACCCTCTCTTGTTCTTTCTATTTCCCATCCAAAGGCATAGTTCCACTTTCAGAAGTGGTAGCAACTTTTTCAACTTTGCAGTCATCGGGTCATCTCTGAGCAAAGCAATGCTGACCTAATGCCACTTCATGCATTTTTCCTTTCATGCAGAGGTTAGAGGCCTTTGTGTCGGACTTAAGTCTGATCAGCATAAACCTTCAAGGTACCCACAACATGTTCATTTTTTTTCGCAAACAAGCCTCAAAGCCGCCTCATGCAGTCAAATTAGCACCAAAGGTTACACAGCTCAGTCTCAAAAGCTGGTAATACTTTAGTGTAATCCAGTAAATGTGCCTGTGATGCTATGCTTAGGCCTTATCAGGAACAGACGTTAACTGGCTGCCCTTAACTACTTTATTAAGCAATAAGCATTTTCCATAAACTAGTTGCCTGTTATAATGTTATAGCCTAAAACAAGTAATTCAATACATTTCAATAGAAAAAAAAACTCTTTGAGATTGTGCTACAATATTGTAGGTATGAAAGAGAAATGCGACCATAATGCATAATGCATATTCCATAACACACAAATTAAATGACAGTGACTTCAGTAATGTAATGCCTAATATTAGAATGGCTTTGGCCTGTTGAAGCATGGAACCCTGAAGGTGTGCTGTGGTATCTGCTCCAAGGCAGATCCTATCACTTCTGAAGTGGGGCCTCCATGGATCAGACTAGTTTGTCCTGCACATCCCAAAGGTGTTCTGTTGGATTGAGATCTGGGGAATTTGGAGGCCAAGTCAACACCTTGACCTCTTTGTCATGTTCCTCAAACCATTCCTGAGCCATTTTAGCAGTGGGGCTGCGTGCGTTATCTTCCTGAAAGAAGTCTCTGCCATGAAAGGATGTACTTGGTCTACAACAATGTTTAAGAAAGTGCTGCATGTGAAACTAATATGCACATGTCTTGTTGTTTCCCAGACATTGCCCAGAGGATCACGATGGCTCTGCCTGGTGCCAGCATATATACACCTGGCACATGGTGTATAAAAAAAAATTGATTTATCACATCAGATCACTTTCTTCCACTGACCCATGGTACAGTTCTGATGCTCAGATGCCCACTGTAGGGCCTTTTGGTGGTGGACCTGGCGTCAGCATGGCCACTGCAGCTATACCGCTCCATACAAGTAAGCTGCACTGTGTGTTCTGACACCTTTTTTTCATAACTAGCATTAAGTTTTTCTGCAAATTGTGCTACAGGAGCTGTTCTGTAGGATCAGATTAGCCAGGCTAGCATTTGCTCACAGCTGAGCCTTGGGTGACCATGACCCTGTCACCATTTAACCAGTTGTCTCTTGGATCACTATTGGTAGATGCTAATAGCAGAAACACGCTATTGGTAGGTACTAATACTGGAAACATGTGGTGTCAAAATCTAGCCCAAAATCTAGTCGCTCATATGCTCACACTTGCCAATTTTCCGGCTTCCGACACATCAACTTCAAGAACGGAGTGCTCTCGTGCTGCCTTACATATCTCACTACTTGACAGGTGCCATTCTAACGACAATCAACGTTATTCACTTGTCAGTTGTTTTAATGCTGCAGCTAATCAGTATGTATATTATACATACACTACCAGTCAAAAGTTTGGACACCTTCTCATTCAATGTTTTTTCTTTGTTTTTATTATTTTCTACATTGTAGATTAATATTGAAAACAAATAAAATTCGATGAAGGAACACATAGAATTATGCAGTAAACCAAAAAAAGTTAAACCAGAATATGTTGTGAAATCAGGTAATGATGGACTCTTGTTTTTTTTTTTTTACTTAGTTAAGTGGTTCTTGCCATAATGTGGAGTAAAACCGTAGTGGAATAGGATCACTAACTGTGTACCAACCCGACCGTCGCAACTGATGATCCTAAACACATTAAGAAGGCAAGAAATTCCACTAATGAAATCCTGACGAAGAACATCTGTTAATTAAATACCATTCCAGGTCGATTCCTCATGAATCTGATTGGAAAAAATACCAATAGTGTGCAAAGCTGTCATCAGAGCAATATGTGATGTTTCTACAATGTAGCCAACAATAAAAACAAAGGAAATCGTTGAACGAGACGGTTTGTCCAAACTTTTGACTGGTAGTGTACATGCATACAGATTGATACAGATATACTGCAGACATGAAGCAATGCACCTGTATGTTCTAAATATTGCATTTCAGTTGTACACATACAAAAGCACACAAGACCTTCCAGAAATCTGTCAGTGGCAGTTAACTGAAATCAACTTTCCACTCATTCGGTGCTAGGAAGTGGCGAGCAGGGAAAGTAATATGATACAAAGACTAAATGAAGTGTAGAATTTTTTTTTAACATAACCTAAATGTCATTACCACAGGGTACCACTGACCTATTGCTTCCTCTCTCTGTCTCTCTTCCTCACTCTCTCTCTCTTTCTGACTCTGCTCTACTCTGGTCTATCACTGTCACTGGGCCTTTTCCTCTTGTCACCTTGCTTGTTACTGCATGAACACAGAGAGACATCCAACAAGTGCTCCTGTCTAAAACGCTGCTCTAACAACTCCTTGTGCTTTCCCCTATGCCTCTCTTTTGCTCTTTTCCCAGGTCTCTCTCTCTCTCTGTCCTTCTCTCACATACTCCCCTCTGTGTTCGATGTGTCAGGCTCCCAGATTCTAGCATCTAGCAGGTGTATCAAAGTGTTGGAAACATTCTGTGCTTGCACTACCAGTGAGGTGACTGAGATACTATGAATAGTTCTGCTACTCATACACTCCTTCACATTGCTGTAGTGGAGAAGTCGCTTGATCTTTAACACTTTAGTAACTCCTCTTCCAACTCCTGCTATTCTTCTCTCTGTAGGTTCTCGTCTCTGTCTCCCTGCTGTACTTTCAGTCTGTGTTTACATGCCTGTTTTTGTTTATACCTTGTGAGGACATGGGGTCACACATGTTCCAAATGTAAGTTTGTCACCGTCATACATTAAGATATTTTGAAGTCAGGAATACTGTTTCCCTCTCCTATAATGTTCCCATTTCAGAGAAGCAAAGCTTTCTTATGACAGTTAGAATTCAGTGTTATATGAAAGTTTTGGCACCACTGATCAGATTATACATTTTGTGGGAATTCTTAGTTGAAAAGAAGTTAATATAACAAAGAACACACTTATAGACAAATTTAAAAGCACAATGATTTAATTGCTGCTTTTAACATATTCAGAAAAAGAAACAACATTTTATATATATATATATGGGGCTGTTTACGTAACACCTTTAACGTTTTTAAAAATTCTTTTATTTTGAAAGTTCAGTGATTTCACCGATGTAATACGAGCATTAAGCTATTTAATATGGACAAAAGTAATGGGATGCCTGACCCCCGCGAAAACCAGCCGACACGTACAGCACTCCCATTACTTTTGTCCATATAAGACACCTGACCATTACACCAAATGTGACTTTAATGACACTGCATTCAGATACAGAGACTTTCATATGGAGTTGGTCCCCTTTACAGCTGCTATAATGCTCTGGACTCTGAGGGGAACTTGTTTTTCTATCATAAACTAGATAAAACATGAATGCTCTGCAGTGGCAAATAGCTTTGGTTTTATATTTGAATTGATTACATTAATGTTTAAGTTGAGATTTACAGAAATATTTGAACTGCAGCTGTGTGACTGTGTTAATGGGACACTGCTGTTAAAAAGCTCCTTATTTAAAGTGTTTGCAAACCAAACGTTTTTCCACTTTTGTTCATATAGCAGTACTTTAAAAAGAAAGGTGCGCAATACACTAGTTTTGAAATAATGATTTAATTTTGCATATAACAATGCGATTAATCGCAGAAAACCATGTGATAAATCGCAATTAAAATTGTAATCGTTGCCCAGTATTAATATATGTTTGTATATATGTGTTTCTATATATATATATATATTGCTGGGCAACGATTACAATTTTAATTGCGATTTATCACATGGTTTTCTGCGATTAATCGCATTGTTATAAAATTAATTAATTCAAAACTGGTGTATTGCGCACCTTTCTTTTTATGTATATGTGTCAGATTTTTTTTTTAAATGTTGTTGACAGTATTGACTGTCATTAATAAACATAAATCTGCACAAAGCAAACATATTTGTCTACTCCTAAGAGTATTAGAGTATAAAGAGGATAAGAGTATTAAAAACAGTATGTTTAGGACAGACTTAAAGGTTGTGTGATGACATGCAGGGCGTGCTTTAGGTGAAGTATCTTTAGAGTGAGAGCACTTCCCTTTAGAGGCAGGTCTAATTAGAGGAATCCAGGGTCAGCTAGTGTCTTCCAGGTGAGTGGGTGGATTCCACTGGACTCAAGTCTGTATGGGAGACAAGGAAAAAAATCAGTGACAATAGTGTGGAGATTGTTGCGCCCCCTGGTGTGGTTGCAGACCCCCTTTTATACTGCTCCGACATCTCATAGAAGGTGAGCAGGGTGATTGGTGCCAGGTGTGCTGCACTGGGCGGGACCGCCTCCTTCCACTTGGCAGTGGTAGGCCCAACACAAAGATGTTGAAATGCTGCCCGGCTGTCAGCTGTTTTTCAGCTGCAGATGGGAGCTGTCCCTTCAGCACCTCGGCTAGGCCTGCCACATCACGCAGCAGGCCTGATTGCGTACTGTCACTAATACTGTATATAATAGAGATGTGATGAGACGCTCAGCTCTCGAGACGATACATGATATTGGGTTCACGAGAATGAGACGAGACGAGATTTTAACATTTTTCAGATTACTTTAGAGATTAAATAGATGACTGGAAAAAGCCTTTCATTTGGCTGAAATGCCCAAAACACAAAACAACGCAATATGCAAGCACTGTAAGTTTTAACTGTAAGTGTGTCTCAAATGACTGGTTTTTGTCTTGTATGATTTCTCAATAGTTTCATCCAACTTTATAACTGTGCATGAACTCCTTTGTGTGACATTCTAACTGAACTCCTTTTCACAAGGTGGACATAAAAAATAAAAACAATATAATTCACATATAACTAACAATATTAACAATATAGTTAACATACATATTTAAAAATAAATAAAACTTTTCTTGGTCTATTTTAAGTGAAAACAAGTGCAAACCATAAATCAAAGCAGTACACTGTCAGTGCTCAAAGTACAGCGTGACCAGATTTGTCTTAAACCGTGATCCGGAGATCTGGACCTGAGATGGTTACGAGATATGGTAATTTTTCTGGAAAAAGCATATCTGTGTTTTCTGGGAGCAGTTAAAGACCTCTAGGTGCTAACTATATCTCCTGCAGTTGAAAAGATGAATAGACACTTACCCCTGCGCACTTACCCCTACACCCCAGGAAAACACCTTGCTACAGTTATCACCCCCTTCCGTTCTGAACCCCCCCCCCCACCAGCGTGTGTCCCTCCCACATTAAAAATGTTTCCGACAGCCTTGTCATGTTGACCACTGCTGGATGCTGCTTTGCGAGACTGCTTTTCATGTGACGAGAAATATCGTCACATTTCAGTATCGCGAGGTCTATATGTATATATATGTGTGTGTATATATATATATATATATACACACACACACACACAGTGGTATGCAAAAGTTTGGGCACCTCTGATAATTTCATGATTTGTTTTTATAAATCATTGGTTGGTTTAATCAGCAATTTCAGTTAAATATGTCATATAGCAGATGAACACAGTGATATTTGAGAAGTGAAATGAAGTTTATAGGATTTACAGAAAGTGTGCAATAGTT
>JBBJLS010044785.1:0-13714 GCA_037577275.1 Bryconaethiops microstoma
CTCTCTCTCTCTCTCTCTCTCTCTCTCTCTCTCTCTCTCTCTCTCTCTCTCTCTCTCTCTCTCTCTCTCTGCTGCAGCGTATGCCACACTGTGGCCATAATATCAAATTTTACCCTCAACTATTTTATATGCCTCTGGAATGTACTTTTGAAGTCCCAATGGTTGGCCCTCTCTCTGTGTCTAGCTCTGTGTCTCACATTCTAATTTCTCTCTGTCTCCCTTGTTTCATGTCTATGACTCTCTCTCTCTCTCTCGCTCTCTGTACCTCTTCCTGTCTCTCCTTCTCATTCTCTCTTTCTGTGTCCCTCTCTTTCTCTCTCTCGCTCTCTCACAAACCCACCTTCTCCTGGCAGGGGATCGGTCACTCCTGGCAACCTGGGATTTGTAGTGAATAGAATTCCAAAGCCAGAGCAAGGAATTTAATCTAATGCATTCCAGTGAGATGTGTGTGTGTGTGTGTGTGTGTGGCTGTTTGTGAGTGTATGTGTGCCTGTTTGTGTGTGTGTGTGTGTGTGTGTGTGTGTGTGTGTGTGTGAGGGGGTTGTATTTGGCTGCACTTGCTCTTGACTTTGAGAAGAAAGCACTGGGCGAGTTATTGCTTACTTTTTCACGAGTTGAAGCTTCATTGAAAGCATCTTGAGTATAAATACCAAATTTATCCATGGATGGCAAAGTCATTCTCCCATATAAAGAAGCCTATTACTCCTTCCTTTACACACACACACACACACACACACGCACACACACACACACACACAAATGCAACACCCCTATACTGTGCCCACTCTAGGCCTTACCTGAATCTGACATTATCCATAATAACTAAAAGGGAATCTGTTGGATCTATAAACGTGTATATCTGTTGTTTCCCGTAAATCAATCAAAGTGCAGACACAGCAATATCACCGGTATAGCAATTCTAATGAGGGCTAAGGTGAGTTTTGTGTTTAGGTTTTGAACCGAGTTTAAGTTTAAAACTCTTCCAAAGTTACTGCTGAAGTCAGGGGGAGTTTGACCCCTGTGCAGTAACAGACTCTACTCTTCTGGGAAGGCTACTAGATGCTGAAACATTGCTGTCTGTGAGGATTTGATTGCATTCAGCCAGAAGAGTATTAGTGAGTTCAAACTAAGATTTTGTTAATCCGGAGGTCCAAATGGTTTCCATAAAAATGCATCACTGAAACTTCGTTCAACCTGCCCAAAGAATGCCCAGATCTTCATTAAGGCCCAACAGATTTGTGGATGTGCTTTAGTACACTGTCTAAACCACATCCATAAGTTTATGCCACAAAGTCTATGGATTAAGAGCAGTTTTGAAAATGTGTGATCATGCCCAGACCGTTTTTAGATCTATCCGATTAGTGAAATTAGATGGTTTTGGGCAATATGTTTTGTTATATATCTTTAGTTTAATTCAAGCTTTACTAGATTCTTAGTTTAGCCACTCATTCACTCATTTTCTTACTAGGGTGGCGGGTACCCGGAGCCTATCCCGGGGTCAATGGGCGTGAGGCAGGGACTCATCCTGGACAGGCCACCAGTGCACCAGAGGGCGCACAGACCATTCGCTCACACACACAGTCAATTTAGAATCCCTAGTTCACCTGACGTGCATGTCTTTGGGCTGTGGGAGAAACTGGAGACCCCGGAGGAAACCCACACCACCATGAGGAGAACATGCAAACTCCACACACACACACAAGGCCAGGACCTGTGTTCAAACCCCCAACCCTGGAGGTGTGAGGGAACACCACCATGGGGCCTCCACTCAAGTTTGATATCATAATATTTTAAACTATATTTCATGGTAATGTTGAAGATACACTTCCAATTGATACCATATATTTGTTTATTTAAGTATACAGGAAGATATTGTCTATTTTGAATAAAGTTGCTTTTAGTGAAGTGTGGTATTCATAAGACTAAAAAGCTCCACCCACATTGTAATATATTTTCTTCTATTTTTTGACATTGCTGCCAGTGGAAAGCAAACAAATGTAAATGCACTTCATTATGTGACTAATTATTGAAAATTATTTTTATTATGGAGTTATGGAATTAACTAATTGACAGTACTCTGATCCAGTTGCGTGGTCACTGTCAGACAGTATTCTTGCCTGTTCTGTTAATAATGCTGGTTTCAAAATTAATGTGAATTAATGGCAACATCAGTGTTCTGTAACAGCCGTCAAATGTCCCATACATGGTTTAAGAATGATCCCAGCCAAGAAGAAGATTGGGCCAATTTAAGATCATCTTTCTCCATCCTTATGCCATCTGGAAAAACCAGCATGAACGAAATCCTGGATCCACATTTATCAACTTGCTAAAAGCTTTGATCCAGGAGAAGTTTTTAGCTTTGCACATTAATGGATGTAGTTCTGTGGTCAGATGGGAACTGAACTCAACACTGATTGCTCTCATATTTTCAAGGAAAGGTTTGTTGAGAGAACAAAATGTTGCCCCAAATGTAGTTCTTGGAGACTGTTATGAGATTATTATTATCAAGAGGCATGTATCCTATTCTGTTTGTAGGTCATTTTGTTTTAAGCATTTATTCTTAAGCAAAACTATCCTCATTTTGTGAATGTAATAGTTTGTAGACATCTGGTCATCCACCATTACAGCTGAAATTAGGCTATTAATAGGGAGTCTCACTTTTTTTCAGCAGTAACAGCCTCTTTTATTTTGAGAAGACTCCTAAAAGTTGGAACCATGCGGTGAAGATTTGATTGCATTCATATGGGGTGCCGTGTGTAAATGTTCTAAATGTTAAATTTAAATGTTAAATCTAAATCTAAATGTTAAATTTAAATTTAAATGTGAAATGTTAAATGTAAATGTTAAATCTAAACCTAAATGTTAAATGTGAAATCCAAATGTTAAATATAAATCTAAATATTAAATCTAAATGTTAAATGTTAAATCTAAATATTATATCTAAAGTTTAAATGCTAAATCTAAATATTAAATGTTCAATATAAATGTTAAATCTAAATCAAAATGTGAGATCTAAATCAAAATGTTAAATCTAAATGTTAAATGCTAAATCTAAATATTAAATGTTAAATCTAAATGTTAAATCTAAATATGAAATCTAAATATAAATGTTAAATCTAAATCTAAATGTTAAATGTGAAATCCAAATGTTAAATATAAATATAAATGTTAAATATAAATGTTAAATCTAAATATTATATCTAAAGGTAAAATGTTCAATATAAATGTTAAATCTAAATCAAAATGTTAAATGTGAAATCAAAATGTTAAATCTAAATCTAAATGTGAAATCTAAATCTAAATGTTAGATGTTGGACTCTAAATATTTAGAGGATATACTAATTGACCACACCCCATGATTACAGTTGGCTGCTACTTAGCAGGGGGCTGGACTGCGTGCTGTGATATCCCTCACCAAGATGGAGGATTTGCCTTAAATTATCTTAAATCTGAATGTTAAACATGAAAAATATATCTCGCACTCTAAATGTGAAACTTCTGTTCATTTTTCTGTTTGAAAAATGAGTATTAACTTATAATATTCATACAACAATCTAATAATGAGTAAATAGATTAAACAATATTTCAAATGTTAACTTTACAGGAGAAGCAAAAACATTATTTACCACTATTGAACCATTTCTATTGGTCTGTTTGTCATGAAAGATGTAAATGGCAGCTGCTGTGCCTAAATCGTGTATTACATATATGAAACTAAATGGAGGATAAAACATAACTAAACCACATGCTATAAATAATGGTACAAAGGATACAAACACTGTCACTGGGATGGGACCCTCATGGTGCATCTTCAGTACCTTTAGTCAGGGAACATCATGGTAACGTCGTTGACTTTATGTGTCTCTGTCCTGTCTCCAGGCTTTTTATTTTAGTGTTCTGTTTTAAAATGACAGGTTATGAAACAAGGGTGGCACGGTAGGTAGCTAGATAGCACTGTTGCTCCATAGCAGGAAGGTCCTGGGTTTTTGTGTGGACTTTATATGTTCTCCACATGTGTACTTGGGTTTCTCCGGTTTCCTCCCACAGTCCAGAGACAGTAGAACTGCAGACCCTAAGTTGTCCCTAGGTGTGTGTGCATGAATGTTTTTGTCTGTGTCTCTGCCCTGTGACGGTCCAGAGTGTTTCTTCACCGTTGCCCCCGGTGAAATTTAAGATTCAGGATTTTTTGTCACAAACATGTAGTGAAATGAGCCCCAGAAACATCCTTGAGTCTGTGCAATATACTTACAATAAATTTTAGAGTAAATTACAGGCTAGAACTAAGTAATGAAAAATATGGAGAAAAATATATATTCAATATAAACAAACATTACAAGCGTAAACAAGATCTGAAATATGTTTAGACCATATACTGTAAAGCACAGTGTCCTAGTTGAGGTTGACTTAAAAAAACAGGCCGCAGGTTAAGATGCACAATTGGACTGTAGGGACCTTGTTGTGCCTTTGAGGGAACATTTACATTGTTTGAACAAAAATGTGTGAGAACGGTACCTTTTTGACAGCATCAGAAACCGCATGAGCAAGTCTGTTTCTCTTAAGAACTCGGTGTTTCCATAAAAAGCTCTCATTACTTGTTTGTTACCTTAGCCTTGTAGCTGCAGTGCAAAAGTGAAGAAAAAGCCTCAAACACCAAACAGGTCATGGATGATCAATGACACTTGTGTTAGGGGGAGCTGTTTTTTTGTTCAGCTGTTGCTTTCAGGTCCATGTGAAAGGTCATCCAGCAGTGTTTTGGTGTGGGCTGTGCTGGTTCAGCGAGGAAGGGTAATGAGGGATGTTTTTAATGTCGTGTGAGGAGAGCAATGGTGGAGATCAGTGCCAGCTCTCGGAACAGGCTACACATTGTTTCATATGCCAGGGATTACACAGCAGCATGCTGGAACCAGTCTGTGTCGGGGTGGGGGGGTTTCTTCATTTTCTATGTGTGAGTGTGTCTACCTATATGCTTATTTGAGTTGGGTGTGTATCTGTTTATGTGCATTTTGGAGGGTGTGCGTGGGAAACAAGTGAAGAGAAAGTGTGATAGAGATTTGACAGCCAATCAGAGATTTATATTCAACATATATTCCCATGATCCACTGCTCAGCCTCTTTTCCTCTTCTGTGGAAAACACACCCCTTTTTCTGGGAGACAACAGAGTGTATCAGTCAGACACCACAAGGTGATCTCTCAGGTGATAAATAAATGAGTCCAATAAATCATTTATTTCTTAACACTTTGTCTCCTTGACTTAAAGGGATTGTTACACTATATCGTATTGAGTAACCCCAGACATGGCAGAGACATGTTCAGGGTCTAAATTTTGCTTCTTTCTGGAAGTGAAGTCCAAATGGTTTCCATAACAATGCATCACCGAAACGTCTTTCAACTTGCTCAGTCCAGATCTTCCTTAAAGTCCCTTATAGTCACATGTGGACACACCACAGCACACAGTGTGAAATTCTTTCTCTGCATTTAACCCATTCACCAAGTGAAGCAGGGTGCTGCCATCAATGAGGGGAGCCGTGTGTGGCGATAGTACCTTGCTCAAGAGTACCTCAGTGGAGCCACTGGCAGTCCTGGGATTCGAAGCCACTGCCTTCTGGTTGCAGGGGCAACTCCCTAACCACTAGGTCACCGGCTGCCCGTATATAAGTGTGTTTTCTTCTATTTTTTTTTTTTACATTGCTGACAGTGAAAAGCAAACAAAAGGTAGAATCTATTGCCACATAATGGAAATTGAATGTAAATGCATTTCATTATGGGTCTAATTATTGAAAGTATAATTACGTAATTAAGAAAACAAGGGTTAACCAACATCTGAATTTGATTCTTCTATCTACATGTAATTTAGTTCCCTTATGAAGTCTTTTTTTCTTACTTTTGTTTTTCCATTAAAGCGCCACCGTTTGTCTCACCTCTGTTTGCGACCTGTGTTCAGCCGGCATCACGTTTTGTTTTTCTAACTTGAAAACGTAATTAAATTGGCCTGCTCTGCATAATGCAACTTTAATTGGCTAATGGAGCTGCCGGTGAGGTCTCACTCCAGCAGGAGAGACAATGGCTTCTGTCTATTTCACAGAACTTATACAGATACAGCACTTTATTGGATTTAATGCATCGCTTGCAGACAGTCTTAATGAAATATGTTTATGCGTTCCCAAAGCACCCTGATACCTTTTAAAAGCTTTTTCTTCTCTTTTTTTCCCTTCCAGGTATCTCTCTATAAACAACTTGTTCCCAAGCACAGACAAAACTCCAAACTCAATAAACTGAGCCAGTGTGCCTATTTTTACTGGAGCCAATCTTGAAGAATTTAAAGAAAATTTTTTTCCTTCTATTGACAGGCCACTTTTAAGAAACACGTCAGTTGTGCTGCCACTCACTGGCCACTTTATTAGAAACACCTCAATTGTGCTTCCACTTACTGGCCACTTTATTAGAAACACCTAAATTGTACTTCCACTCACTGGCCACTTTATTAGAAACACCTAAATTGTACTTCCACTTACTGACCACTTTATTAGAAACACCTGAATTGTACTTCCACTTACTGGCCACTTTATTAGAAACACCTAAATTGTACTTCCACCTCACTGGCCTCTTTATTAGAAACACCTATATTGTACTTCCACTTACTGGCCACTGTATTAGAAACACCTAAATTGTACTTCCACTCACTGGCCTCTTTATTAGAAACACCTAAATTGTACTTTCACTCACTGGCCTCTTTATTAGAAACACCTAAACTGTACTTCCACTCACTGGCCACTTTATTAGAAACACCTAAATTCTACTTCCACTCACTGGGCACTTTTTTTAAAAAACACCTAAACTGTAGTTCCACTCACAGGACATTTTATTAGAAATGCCTACCTTGTGCTTTCATTTACTCACCACTTTATTAGAAACACCTCACTTGTCCACCGACGAAGGAATAGATTATGACTTACTCTTCTGTACACCAAATCCTTCACTGTATTGAGCAAAGCTCTAGCAAGAAAAAGGCTGAACCTGTACAGAGAATTCGGAATATAGATTATTATACACACCGGCTGTTGTAACTGTCAAAGCAGAAGAAAAAGAGGAAGAACGTCAGCCGTATGTCTGACACCAGAAAGAGGAGAAGATGAAAAGAAAGTAAAAAAACAAAGCAGCTAGCTGAACTTCTAGCCCTTTTATAGTTATGAGCCGTGTGTGGTAAAGTGTGGTGGATTTCTATATGAAAGGATAATATTTACTTTCAGAGTGTTATGCTTTATTGCAGGCTGCACTAAACTCAGAAGCTGAAAGTTATTCTTTGTGTGTGTGTGTGTGTATGTGCGTGTGAGTAGAGAATAGCACAGCACATAGTTATGTTGCTCTGCCTGTGTCTATAACTGGCACTGGGTTGCCACACACCACCCATCACTTTGTCTCTACAGAGATTTACATACATCCACTCATTGACCTGCTTCAGGTGAGTGTGTGTGTGCGTGTGTGAGAACATGTTTGTAGGTGCATATCTTGGTTGTGTATAGATGGTGAAGGGGCAAGTATGAACACTGGGTATCCTGTTTACAGCAGGTCGTTTAATGCTACTTAAGTATCAGGATTATATCTGGATTTAAGATCATCCACTTTCAAATGCAGGTGTAAATGCACCCAAAAATAAACTAAACAACTGGCCTCTTATACATATCAGCTGCTACTGTAAATAAATTGACAGCAAAATTGGGATTTTCTTTACAAATGGACTGAAAAATGAAGAGAAACACAGTCGATATGTTGTTTTGTAATATTCTGATTCATATGTATTGATTTACCATATTCTTCCACTCACTGGCCACTTTATTAGAAACACCTGGTACTTCAACTTAGTGGCCACTTTATTAGAAACACTCATACGGTTACTCACTAGCTACTGTACTAAAAACACCTTAAGGTTAGATATAATATAATTAAGAATCATTAGGAAAAAAGAGCTCAGTAAAACAAAGAGAAAGGAGAAGTTATTGATAAAATTGTCCCTCATTTTCAGAATCACAAAACTTTTAACTCTGAAGCAATTTTCACACCAGACACACTGTTATCACATGCTTGTAAGTCTATTAAGTGTTTATAGGGTAGCCTATTTTAAAACCTGTGCTAGTCCAGACCCACACCACTCCATCGGATTATCCATTGAAAAATTAACAATATGGGATTTATTTAATGAGAACTGAGCTCAATCTTTATTGACACTGAATAGCAGCTAAAAAAAAAATAAAATCACGCTCAGGCATGCTCTTGCTGCTGTTAGAAACTGGCCGCTTATCAATTTGCTCTGAGCGAAAGTTATGAACCTCACACGCAGTGAGCTCTCAAACCTCTACTGATTCACCCCAAACCTCCAAACTCCCAAAACCTTCAGTTTGAGCCATGCTGAAAGGATGCTACGTCTTCCCCCCTAAACCTGGTGAACTTTCCTTCCTGAGACGAGACTTAAACATGGCCACTTAGGCTTGTTTTAATATCCTTAGAACCAATGGTTCCTTGCATAAAACACCTAGGCATTTTTATATGAGGTTGCTTAAGGGATATTTTTAACACTGTATGTACAAATTTAACATTGGGACTCGTCAAAAACTTAATTTACAATTGTGCATTTTATTTCCCATTTTCCACTCATAATGTCCCTGATTTATCTTTTAAGTTGGCCACTTCAGTTAAAACAAACGCTTTAGGTGACCACTGGTCCAGGTTTCAGTTTCTCACTCTTATAACTGCATACCTTACATATTAGTTCTTAGTTCATTGTTCGTAAATGAGATGTGTGAGTGTAAAAAAAAAACGTCCCCGTAATGTAAAAGGTCTAGGAAGAAAGGTTTAAGGGAAGATTTCTGATGTACCTCACACGTTTGTTGCAAACATGGTTCCTCAAGGAACCAGGAGTCATTGTTCCATTGCACGCTCAATGAACATCTTTGTGGTACCTTTTTCTTTGTATCTCATTCGTCAAAGCTTGCTGGTTTGCACAGGTATTTTTTTTCTTAGGTTTACAGTTGCCATGCCAACCATTATGTCAGTGTGATTTCCAGGAGTAATTCTGCACACTGAAATGCATGCAAGACAAAATATACAGGCCTGAAGACTTGCTGGCTAACTTGAGAACACCACAGAGAAGAGTTTTGGAAAGATGTAATTGATTTGTCCTCTAGACTAAACAGTTTAGTCCCAGGGCTCGGCCAGACACTAAACTACAGAGCACATCCCACAGGTTTAAGAGGTTAAGAGGTTAACTGGTGTTAAATCTGGTGTGCAATAACTTGTGCTAATGTTCTCTTCTTGAAAAGAACTAACCTTCAGTTCCATTCAAGTTGACTAGTAAATTATTACTGTTGTAACTATGTCGTAAAGGTTGTCTGAACATGATTTGTCATTCCACATTTAATTTCATTATTCTACATACAGAGACCTTGTTACATTTTCAGACCTTCTCTTGTGTTTTTGTTGAATCTCGACCACGGATTTGACCTTCAATCACAGCACCTTTAGTACATTGCACTCAAAAATGTAAGCCAGTGTAGATGCAGGTTTATTTTTAGTTTAATACCATTTTTCATGGCATGTTAACAAGGTTGCTTTATTGTCATGTGCAGCTGTGTACATGTACATAGTGTGATGAGACGTTTCTCCAAGGACCCCAGTGCAACATATAGCAACACTCAACATTCAACAGAGTGCAAGTTATAACAGAAACGATACAGACACAGCAATGTAACAGTAACATAAGAGTGTAGCATGGACGCTATGTAAACGTTCCAGAATGATGAGTATTGCACCATTAGTATGATTATTGAAAAATGTATGTATGTAAACCTTTGCAGAATGAATTCAGTTGCATCATATGTATAATATTGCACATAAGTTAGGTGTGGAAGGCATATACACCTTTCAGAATGAATCATATTGCAGCATATGTATATTATTGAATGGGAGACAGTTGGCAGGCTAGAAGCACTCTGAGTGAGTGTAACTTATAGTTTATCAAATCGAGTACCAGGACATAAGTGTGTCTGTGGTAGCAGGAAACAGAAGATAAAGTGCAGGTGCTATTGAAAGTCCAGAGTGTAATATGAGAGGTATTTAAGGTATTAAGGGAGGTAGTTCACTGGAATGTTCTTGGTTAACCAGGGACTAAACATGTTTTTCAGACTAATCGATACATAATTAAATTGTTAAATTCATTTGCCTGCTCTGCATAATGAAAGTTTAATTGGTTGAATGTTGCAGTTTGATGAAGTTGGAATTTTGTTTGGGTGTGTCCCAGGAGATCCAGGACAGCATGCCAGGCTTTGGACAGAGGGAATCATGGGAAGACTTTGGCAGTGGTGAGGAGAACAGTGGAGACTGCGACGACGAGGATGGTTGCCAAGGATCCGGAGAGGACACCCCCAAAATCTGTGAGTGCAGACTTGATGCTAAGCAATTCATACTGACCTCTTGGAAATGTTTTTAGGAACTTTGTGGTGAAAAAGAAAAGGTGTTGAAAGTCCACACTCAAAATTACATTCTGCTCATTCAAACTGGAGGAGAAAATCTGCTGAAAGTGCAGATTGTAAATTGTCAGTTGACACCGCATTGACATTTATGGCATTTGGCGGACACCCTTATCCAGAGCGACTTACAATCATTAGCTACAGGGCCAGTCCCCCCGGAGCAACTGAGGGTTAAGTGTCTTGCTCAAGGACACATTGGTTGAAAGTTGAGGTTTGAATCTGCAACTTTGTGGTCATCGTATTCACATGCAAGTATTTTACCCGCTAGGCTACTACCACATTTGGCAGTTGTAAGTAGAAGATATTTTTTTGTTAAGTTTGTTGGTTGGCTTCCAGTCTTGCTTTGGAAAGGATGGAAGAAACCTTTACATTTTTACAGTTTGGTCATTTGATATTAGAAGGATAGACTGAAACCTGTCAATCCCAACATGTAAAGTGAAGGTACGGTACTGGTCTTTAAAACTGTTTAGCTGAACAGTGCGTGTTTTTTTCATATTAAAATCACTACATATGCTAAATAAAATGATCGTTTTTTTACATATGCTGAAAATAATGAATCCAAATAACATTATACTGTAAATAGTGTAAAGACTGATGGAAACTCCTTGTGGAAATCCCGTATTGCTTGTAGTTTCCATCAGAAACCTGATTTGACTCAATCAGTCCTTCATTAAATCCAAACAATGGCTGGAGGAACCGAGGAGGAATCTGGAACCGTATTTGCGTTCTCCTCACTAGATCACACAATATTAACTACTTTTACAAACCAAGAAAAATTTGCATGTATTCTAATGTTAACTTCACTAACAGAAAGACACTTTATTACAAACTGAGAAAAATGGCATTAAACAATTTGCATAGGTGTCTAACAATTGTGCACAGTACTGCTTTATTAACCTAATTCATGTAATTGCTTCTGTACATTTGAGTCAATCAACAACATCAAAACTCATTATAAGACCTCAGTCAATCAGTCAGTCTCTCAAGACTCTTCTCTGAATGGGATAATTAGCTATTAAGGTATGCTACAATTGGATATGGCCCTCCTGGCTCAATGCCTTGAGCAGTTAGGATCAAACAGGTGTATGTAAAGTGATCTTAGGTGCTCTTTACCAAGGGTTATCCATCTGACCACCTTTTGTAACTGAAGTGTTATAAAATGACTATGCATTCCCATTAACATTTTACTCCCATAATTTTTGTATGCACCCATTGCAACAATTTCTATTATAGACTGATGTTTATAATACAATTTCTTACCACATGGGTCAATTTACAAAAAAAAAACTGTTGTTTCCTAAACCTCTATAAGCAACAATTGTACTTAAAATAAAAAAGTCAAAGGGGCAGTTTAGATAAATGTCATAGAAGAAGCATTTTCAGTTTTCTAAAGAAGGCCTTCGCAACATTTTACCAATGTGGACCAAACTGTAGCCCACGCTAGTTTCGATGGAGTGTTATTGGAGTAGGGACTGCAGAAGCATTTTGGTTTCTTGTCTCAACATTTTCGCTCTTCTTTTTCCAATTTTGCCAAATAGAATATTGCCAGTTTCTTAATTTTTGCATTTTTTGCATGCTATCATCAACGAGCCAATAACGACCCACCCGGAAATGCAATGCAATGCAATGGACAATACAATTAAGTGACAAATTAGTTTATGACTGTTTTGATGACAAGAATGAACTCTTAAATAACAAAATACTGTGATAATGTTTTTCTAGGGTTAAAAAAAGAAGAAAAAAAAACATTCTTGGTCTCTATTAAGGGTTTCCATTTCATGGGCTGGATTCTAGAGTGTCACAGTGGCCACAAAGTATACTAACCTGACAGTTCCCGAGGACATGAAGGAGACTCTGCTGGCCGTTATAACACTCTGCAGTTCAGGTCCTTGGGCGTATTCCTTTTCATTCACCTTCACTCCCTGACCTCATTCCCTCTAACTTGCTGAGCCCTCTGACCCTCATTTTGTTCTGTACAGCAAATGCTATGATCCACAACAGCATCAGTAATTTAGCTATGGCGTTCTGCGGCGGCACTGTGTAACTCAATCCGCACCTGTCCCCACCAGGGTGCCCTTCTGTGGCCGCCTTGTCCGCTGAGACTTCTCGTTTCCCATAATCAGCGGTTACTGAGCTTCAGGGGCAGTTACATCAGAGAGAGAAAGAGAACGAGAAAGAGAGAGATCTACAGTCTATATATCATGCTCTATATTATTTCCACCTGATGAACATTCAGGAGGAGAAGAAGAGAGGCAGAAACTGATGTTCTTCCATCACTTAGAGATGTCGCTCAAGGCCACCAGCTCCATTACTATAACTCATACTATAACTCATCCATTACTATAACTCATATAACTCCATTACTATAACTCATGTGTTAGCTTCGCAAGCAAATTTCCTCAGCGTGGATTTTGTAGAAGGTCAGCAAGGCTTAAAGAAGTTCAGTCATGACTGAGAAGACGAGGCTTGAAAAAAGGGAGGTTCTCAGTCTTCTGCAGGCCATGGCCTAAACAACTGTTTACCAAGGTTTCTCCAATCCATAAAACTATTTCACTGACCCAGTCTTTTAAAATTCAAACCATTATAAGACACAATTATATAGTAAACAATATTAAACACCCCAAAAAACATTTTCTACATTTTGCCCATGATAAATGATACTTGCGCTGAAAACTGAATTAGAATTAGCTTAGCTATGTTAGTTTAAGCTTGACCTAAATATGTTTCATTTTTGCAAAAAAAAAACAAAAACCCATATCTGTCAGATTAAAACGATATTTGATTAAATGTATATACTTTACACAAACAAAGAAAAACATTCAGCCATCACTTACAGCCCACTGGTGTGAAAGAGTTACAAGATAGTATATTTTAGTAATAACATACAAACAAACCAATAAATAGTATAGGTAAGCATAGCTCAAACCATTAATGTAATTCTAACCAGTGTATGGGGTGGTTACTCAAAAATCCACTACTAATGACTTCTATCAAATTGGAATTGGAATGACTTTAAAGATTTCTGGAAACAGTAATCTCACTACTCATCACTTTACAGGGGGTCCTCGGGTTCTGACAGTCTCGACATACAACTGTCACGTTCTGACTTAAACCAGATAGATTGGAGGCACAGGCGCAGGTAGACATCTTGGTGAGAAAGGTATTTATTAAGAAAAAAGAAACAAAAAGAGCAC
>JBBJLS010044820.1:0-13713 GCA_037577275.1 Bryconaethiops microstoma
AAAAAAGAAATCTTGATACTTTTTTACTGCTTTCTTGTTTGTTTGCATTTATTCTAATATTCAGTTGTGTTTTTGCTGGCAGAAAGAAGTGCACTGCTGATATAAATGACTTCAAACAATTTACACAGGTGCCTAAGACTTTTGCACAGTACTGTACATGGACTTCAAAGAAACTTTTCAGAATCAGAAAATGTTACTGATCCGAGAGGAACCTGTTCATGCAACGACTGCACAGACAAACGGAGACAAATATAAGAACAAAATAAAAAGTCAAAAACTCTCCAGAAAGTACTCAGAAAACAAAATGCTGTAGTCAGTGAGGGGTGAATATACACACTATAGTAAAACAAATGAATTACTGCTGAAGTAGTTTACTAGCAACACTTATAGTGTTTTGAAGTTGTTCTCTATACTGAGTCCGTTACTGCACATTATTGCTTATATAAGTAGTGATACTGCATATGATAATACTGTTGCATACACTATGAAACACAATGTACTTAAAATGTGCTTAACCCTCCCCTAATTTACCTCTGAAAACACACCAAACCCCTTCCTTTGAATTAAGTGGCCGTTAATTTGTGAAATCGACCCCTTCATTTTACCTTAAAATTAGATTTAAGGCATGAGTGTAAAACCCCTTAATCTTAATTTAAAGCTTTAAATCAGGAGGATCTATTATTTAAGGGGCTAATTTGAAAATGTAAGAGGAAAAATCAGTAATTTTACCCCTTAATCAGCTTTAGTCTGTGCACTTTTTCCCCTTCATTTTCCTTCATTTCCTGTATGGGACATTATGGTCAAAATTAAGATCATTTTAAGGGGTAAAATGAAGGCATTTGGTTGTGTAGAGATATGTACTGCCATAAGACCTTTAAGTGATCGTTTTGAAACATTTGACCTTTAAATAATAATATGGCCAATAAAGTCTATTTCCAACTGGTACAGATACGAGTCCAGACCTTCAGGCGTCGTGCTTTTAGCTATGCTAACATACTTTAGTCCATGTTCATAGTCATACGGCCTCAGAATCCCCAAAAACAAGATTTTTTTTGTGAATACTGGACAATTTGAATATTTTTGATGCTAATTGGTGGGGAATAGGTTTTCAATACTCATCTGCTGCGTTAGTCTTGTAGCTCCAGTGCAGCTTTAGCACTGTGACCCGACATTCTGCAGCAAACAGACACATTCCAGTGACGCTTCTTCAACGTGTACACTTTACTCCGGCTGTGGCCACATGTGGACGCTTGTAAAACAAAAACACTTGGACAAACACAGATTTGACGCGAGTCCTGCTGTTGTGGATCTTTGGCCAAGGCCCACTGCTTTCCATTGTTTCTTGAAAAAAATGTACAATAATAAAGACACTTTATAGGGTTTTATTGGACTTCATAGGGCTACACCAAGCCCACAGTAGCCTTTCATGACAACAGTCATGACATTTTTAAAGGCTTCTTTCAACATGTGTTAGTTGTTTAAACACTTGCTAATGTGAGACAACATCAAAACTAGTAAGGCGCCTTTATAGATGCTTGCGAAGGGTTTAAGTCAGTTGTATGCAGGATTCCTGTAGATCTTCAGGAGCAGCGTTTTCGGATGCTGCTGTTAGATATTACTGAGGTACGGGTGATGCGGTGCTGAAGGGCATCATCCTCAACTCACACAAACCTACCTGCATTTATAAAAGAAGAATTTATAATGCCTGACGTTTATAAGTCTTTCTTAGTTAAAGTCATCACTGTAAGTGTCCATCTGAACACAACACACTGTGAAATTCTTCCTCTGCATTTAACCCATTAACCAAGTGAAGCAGTGGGCAGCCAGGAATCCAGCACCCGGGGAGCAGAGTGTGGGGACGGTACCTTACTCAAGGGAACCTCAGAGGTGCCACTAGCAGTCCAGGGATTTGAACCCACAACCTTCTGAGCACAGGGTCAACACCCTAACCACTATGCCACCAGCTGCCCCAGGCGGTGTCCAGCCCTCTGCCGGGAGCTCTGTCTCCAGCAGGCACCCTCCAACGTTAATCAAGAGTTAATCAAGGACTTACTAGCACTGGGGCTGAAGTCTGCAGGAAGGTAGATCTTCTACAGTTTTGGTCCACTGCTGTAAATAATGACGGATGTTTAACACTGTATTGTTGGGCACCATTTGTAAAGCCTCGTGAAACCTACATAAGCTTTTCTTTACAACGGACATAAACCTACATTAACACTTATAAAGGCTTATTCCAACAGGCATCAGCTGTCCTTTGTCAATTCTGTCAATTTCAAAAGCCTTAATAAATGTTTATGTAGACTTACAGCGGTGATCGTAAAGAGCTAAGGTAGGTGTTGTGAAGCTTCAAACATGTAGAGCACCTCCTCTCTTGATTATCTTCTTACACTGTTCCCCACATAAAGATTTTAGTACCTAGAAGTCTCCTCTGGTTCTCACACTGTCCTGAAACTCTAGTGTTTCCTCAAGTTGCAAGTCGCTTCGGATAAAAGTGTCTGCCAAATGAATGTAAAGTAAGTAAAGTGTTCCCTTATAGTCATGCGTGAACACACCAAAGCACACAGGGGTGGTGGTGGAGCCTAGTGGTAGGATACTTGCCTCTGGACCAAGAGGTCATGGGTTCGAATCCTACCTTTAGCATCAAGTTAACCCCAAGTTGCTCCAGGGAGACTGTCCCCTGTAGTTAGCGAATGGAAGTCGCTTTGAATAAAAGCGTCTGAAAAATGCCATAAATGTGTGAAATTCTTTCTCTGTATTTAACCCATTCACCGAGGGAGCAGTAGGTGTGGGGACGGTATCTTGCTCAGTGGTGCCACTAGCAAACCTTCTGATTACAGGGGCTGCTCCCTGACCACTAGGCCACCAGCTGCCCCAAAACCATAGGATGAAACCATTCCCCCAAACAGACTGAACCCTTAATCCAGCGACTTAGACCACTCCGCCCAGTTACCATGTCATATAAATGAATGTAATATAGTCTCGTACAGTGTTCATGTATGTACCCCTCATATATCGCAGTGTAAGTTTAAGCATTTCCGCAAGAAATTGCAAACTGCAATTGTGAAGTTGCTATACAACCAGTGAACGCGCTGCTTCTTACCAAGCCATTAATGGGTAAGGGCAGCTGAAAGCACATGTAGCCCCATTCACATGCTGATTATTTCAAATTAAACCACAACAAACAGTGACACACGTCTTTTTTCATAACTGACCTGAGCTCTAGTGTGCTGTGTGTTTGGTTCCACGTTTTTTCACATTTTGTCCAGTCTCTGTCTGTCTGTCTGTCTGTCTGTCTCTCTCTCTCTCTCTGACACACATTTTGAAGGCGATTCAACATTCCTCTCTCTCTACATACGTTACAATTTTTAAATGATGAATAACTTAAATACACGTTCGCTGCAGGAGATCGGCTTCAGACTAGGAATTATTCACCGATTTAGCCACGGACGGTTTCCCCACCATGACGTGGTTAAGAACCGATATGAAACCAGCACTGTACGGGAAGCCCTGACGAAAAAGGACAGATTCTGTACCCCGAGGACACACTTGACTACGAAGACGTGAGAGGCTGCGAGAGACAAAGTCACCTTCGGAGACGAGACGTCAGGCGAGGTTTCTGAGGAACCTTTTTCATGTTTGCAGATGCAGAGTCCTCACCCGGCGTTATCTGAGACGACCCCTCCCTTTACTCAGGGGCCTTATCAGAGGAGACACAGGGGAGAGAGAGAGAAAAACATCCGCTATCTGACTGTGTGTGTGTGTGTGTGTGTGTGTGTGTGTGTGTGTGTGTGGGCACATACTGAAGACAGTAAAATCTCATGAGAAAAAAAAAACACTTCAGGAAACTTCACTCCCACTTAAAAACATCTTGAGCTGAAGCGGAGTGACAATAATCATAACGCAATTATGCAAATATTACAAAAAATAAGCTGATATTATTGTTGTTGTTATTGTTATTAAATGCTAAATCGTGTATAAAAATGGTGAAATGTATCGTATAATATAGTAATTCTGAAATAGAATACATAATACTGCTGAAATATACAATACAATATAATGTATAATATATGTATGTATAATAATATATGTATAATATAATATAGTATAATATAATAAAATCAGGAACCTTAATGTGTTATTATGGCGTTAACGCATTATTTACTTAATTGTTTTGTCGCGCGTCGACGCAGATTTTTTTAAAAATCCTTTTATTTTGAATGTTCGTGTTTTTGTGTTCGTGTGTGCATGCAACTCTACCGTCTCATATGGACAAAAGTATTGGGACGCTTGGCCATTACACCAACAGGGACTTTAATGACTGCATTCAGATACATAGAATTTAATATGGAGTTGGTCCCTTTTACTCCTGCTATAATGGTTCCACCGCCATGTTTCAGAACTATTTATCTAACATCAGTACCTACTGTTGTGGCTGAACACGATCAAATCCTCACAGCAATGTTCCAATCATACTGTAAAGTCTTCCCAGAAGAGAACAGCAGCAAAGATAGGAGAGATTCCACATGATATTCCTGATTTGAGAAGAAACTTGTGTCTAAAAACTTAAGCGTGAATTCTCATGATGGACAATACAAATGCCCACAAGTCAACATACACTATATGGCCAAAACTAATGGGACGCCTGACCATTACACCAAGTTTAATAACACTGCATTCACACACATACACTTTAATACAGAGTTTGTCCCTCTTTGCAGCTGCTATAATGCTCTGGACTCTGAGGGGAACTTCAGCGATACTAGATAAAACCTGAACGCCCTGCAGTGGCAAATAGCTTTGGTTTTATATTTGATTTGATTACATTAATGTTTAAGTTGAGATTTACAGAAATATTTGAACTGTAACTGTGTAACTATGTTAAAGGAAACACTGCTGTTAAAAGGCTCCTTGTTTGTTTAAAGTGTTTGCAAACCAAATGTTATTGCACTTCTGTTCATATAGCAGTACTTTTACACTACTTTCGAATTAATTATTTAATTTTGCATATAATGATGCGATTAATTGCAGAAAACCATGCGACTAATTGCAATTTACATTTTTTTAGCATTGCCCAGCATTAAGTATAATATAATCATATAATATAATGTAAATTATTATCTATATTACAACCATGCCGAAACGATTGTAATGCTGAAATATAATATATAATGTAATAATGCTGAAATCTTAATATTAATGCCTTTACACTTCACAGTCCCTCAGACGGTCCCGCCGTGAGCAGCATTAACTCACCTGTTCACCTGCTGCTGCGCCGTGAGTCTCGAGAACCTGGTTTGGAAGGAGTTAACTGGCAGGTGAGTCAAACCACTGCTCCCTCACTGCAGAAAATCTGCACTGGGTGATCTTTTATACACCTGTGAGCGCAGGTTCAGTCTTGCTCCACTGGTTTGATTGGCTTCTATTAATTTCTATAAGTCATCTTCGCTTGTAAGACACATATACAGTATATACACACACACACACACACACACACATATATATATACATATATATGTTGGTATATATACATATATATACCAACATCTTCAGGGATTCACTGTGGATGAAGAAGACTTTTACTGAGAGATTTTTACTGAGAGTTGTGTTTGTTGCTTTTTGTGTGAACTGTAGGTTTTGCATTTTCTTTTTCTTACAACAATCATCATCCAAAGCGACTAACAGACATACTGCTACTATGACCCAAACATGACAGTGCCCTGAAATGAATATATATATACTGTATGTACGGCACAAATCTGCCACAAAATAAATGAATTGTTATAAAAATCAAAAGAACAAATCACAAGGTGATTATTATTACTATATAAAATATTCACACACATACATGCATGTATAGGTGTCTGTGTGCGTACAGGTGTTTCTACATACATAAATATATTTATACATACACACATATACTCAGACACACACACGCACACATATATATATAATTTTATTTTTTCTTACAGTATATAAATGTAGAGAGAGAGAGAAAGAGAGTAATCGGTACTGTCCTAATCTGATCAGTAGTAACACAGGCCTGTAATGATCTACTCTCCTTTTTACCTCCTCCTCCTCCTCCTCCGCTGCTCTGTCGTTTTCTGAGCTTTGAGTGAGAAGGAGTGTCAGGCGTGACTCACCTAGGAGTGAAATTCCCCTTGCACTCGGTAAATAAGTGGCAGATCTGGCCTTCGCCCCCGCCTCTTCCTGTAAAGTGACAGAGCATGCAGAGGCCTTCCCAGTGGTCAGGATATCACCACAGCGCAGGCAACTGACTGTCTGATAGTGACAAGAAACATGTGCAAGAGTTTCATTGTGTATCATGTTTTTTTGTTTTTTTTAAAGGAAGTAAATAAATAAGGGAGGGGGAGTCAGACTACTTCACAATGGTGCTGAATGGAACCAGACAGTCTGCCTTTTAAAAAACGTGCGCTGCCTGACTTCTGAGACGATTTTGGTCTTAAAACTAAACCCGTTCATGGGGGAGGGATACATGCAATGCGTCGTGAGGTAAAATAGTCCCCAAAGGAAAGTGATTTAGTTCAGATTCACTATTTTACATCATCAACATCCATATTTAATCACTCAGAGACACGTGGAGCTTCACTGGCGGTAGATGTGCGGTGGAGACGTCTGGTTCCATTCACTCACACTGTAAAGAAATCTGAGTCACAATGAAGCGTTTCACAACAAAGCCACAGTCATGGATTAACACAGTGAGATGAGGGTTCCAAGAAGGTTCCATGAAGTTTCTGTAAGAGTTCCAGTGGTTCTGGTAAGAGAGAGAATGGGAGGGTGGACACAGGTAGAAAGGAGGAGGAGCTTATTCAGCACGGTCTTCTGATCAGGGCCCTCGGGCAGTCTGCTGCACCCACGGTGCGTGAGGGTGTGTGTAAGTGTGTTTAAGCGTGTGAGTCTGTGTGAGAACGACGACAGACCAAGCTGTCAATAATGTAGGGAGACTTTTTCCTCATTTTTTTTTAATTTCAACCTGCGCTAAGGATGATCTTTCTGGTCTGGAGTTAGGATTCCCCACCATGAAACAAATCAGTAGCCTGGTGAGTGTCACAAATAATTTTTTTGGGGGGGGGGGGGGAGTGTATATACACATACACTCACGCATAAACAGACACGAACAGAAACACACACTTCTGCTGCTCGTTCGCGTGAGCAGGGTCGTTAAAATGTTTCGAAGCGTCGACGAAGTCTCGACTTTCGAGCCGAATAATCGGTTCCTTCTTTAGTGAAGGAAAAGCGTCACAGAGTAGGACTCCTTTAATTTAAGCCCCAAAGTCTAAGTGAACCTGAGACAGAAGCTTGAATTCAGTCTGAACACATAATCCTCAGCGCTGTGCTCCGGTTTCTTGTTCCACCTTAAACGGTCTTGTCTGACTCCCCCCTGCCACCTTAAAGGTCAATTTTTCTGTTGTGTTTTTGCCAAATTTGTGGTTCCAGTTTTCCTCTTCACCGTAAATGTGCTACTGCTACATTTAAAGTGGAACTGGGCGTTTCAGTGAGGAAGCAAGGGTGTAGAGCAGTAACATTACTAACTGCAACAGTAACTTTACTGCAAAATCGTTCATACATATACATCAAAGTACATGTACATAGGATGTACACTATGTGGACAAAAATATTGGGACACATCGCTTGCTTATTGAATTCAGGTGAATGCAGGGTCATTAAAGTCCCTGTTGGTGTAATGAACAGGCGTCCCAATACTTTTGTCCATACAGTGTAGTACGTACGGGATCATCCACATAACTAACAGCGAAGTATCGTTATCACAGGACAAGAGAAATTCTTTATTTTAATTTGTCACTTGACTGGCACCTTTAAGTTCACATATTAAAGCGGTTACTGTTACCTTTTCGAATTAACGATCTTGAAAGTTGTGTTTCCATCAAAACATAAAAACACTGTAAGCTTTCTCCACATCATAAAAAAGGATGAGGTATCCCGGTACCTTTTGAGTTTACCGTGTAACACCAGTCTCACACTGAATCAACACCAAACGATGATAGAATTGTTAGTGTAAACTCGTCCTCTTTCTCTTCTACATCCACACAAATACTGCACAGAAATACAGCTTCAGTCAATCACACGTTAGGAAGAAACGGTACATGCCACCCTGTATCGATACTGGTTTAGCAGTATTGCTTATTCATTCATTCATTCATTTATTTCTTTATTTCGCTTAACATTTTTGCTAGTGGCAATTCAGTAGTCACTGGATATCTGTAGCGACGTGTCCCTACTGTATCCTTCCTCAGTTATTGAGAAGAAGGCTTAAACGTTGTTCTTGCTGTGGGGAACTGACTTGTTTCTTTTTCGGTTCTTGTCAGTCTCATCCTAAAACCTCAGCCTCAGAATGTCCATGTTCAAGACTTGAATCTGCTCCTTTTTTAAAAAATTTTAGATGTTTCATGTCCTCTTACAACTGTGATTCCTGCTCTCAGAAATGATGGTCTTCAAAAGCACATTAAAAGACATGTTCTCTGGTGTTTTCTCTGTTTGGGCACTTGTGTTTAGGTTGTGTTCGTGATCTGGACCCTGCAGGCTGTCGGGAGCACCGAGGGTCTGGCCAGGCCTCGGAACCGAACAGGACGAGACATCACCTGCAGAGACAAGCTGGAATACTCCCATGATGGGATCTGCTGTGTGAACTGCCCAGCCGGTGAGAACGATGGAGAGAGGACATTTGGTCCTTAAAGTATCAGTGTGCCAAAAAAAAAAAAGAAATCCACAGCAACAGTTACTTTAACCTTACTCCAGACATAGTGCAACTGCAACTTCTTTCATACATTAATATCAAAGTACATATACATAAGACATGCACTATGTGGCCAAAAGTATTGGGACGCACCTCTTATTGATTGAATTCAGGTGGCCCCTTATTTCCAGTGAAGGAGAATCTTAATGCTTCAGCAGACCAAGACATTCTAGACAACGCCAGGCTTCCAACTCTGTGTACACAGTTTGGGGAAGAACCTTTTCTATTCCAGCATGACTGTGTCTCAGTGCACAAAGCAGCTCCATAAAGACGTGCTAGAGGAGTTCAGTGTGGAAGAACTTGAGTGGAAGCTGTTCTAGATACAAAAGGGGCCCAATTCCATATTAAAGTCTATGTATTTGAATGCGGAGTCATAAGTCATTTTTGGTGGAATGGGCAGGTGTCCCAATACTTGTTTCCATATAGTGTATGTGTCCTGCATTCTGTTCCTTGTGCACTTTCTACATCTGTTTGGTGTCTTAACATTTTTCATTTAAAAAATAATTAAACTCAGGAGGTCTGGTGGGCTTCAGAAATTTTTACATTTGGGGTTAAACGATATTTTTGAATTTAGTATTAAACCCCAATATGCACAACACAAACCTCTCATTTTAGCTCACACAGGGCAGACTGATGTTTTTTTTTAAGCCAAATACGTCTTATATATTAGGCCTAATCATCGGGGTCTTTCTGTTGCTTGTCCACTTTTTGCGTTTGTTTGGTGTCGCCTTATAACATTTCTTAAACTCAGGAGGTGTAATGATCTTGAGGAATGTTTTTTACATTTAGGATTAATCTCAGGAGGAATACTGGGCTTCCATGAGGACAGGATCAAAAAGACATACACGATCACTGTTTCTGCTATTAATTGTATTGATTATAATAACATTTTAAGAAGTTCTAATGTTCAGATACAGTTTTTAAATCAAATTTTCTCAGATGTGTAAAACTTGCACAGTACTGTAGAAAGCTGAATAATGGAGACTAGTGACCTGGTGCAAACTGTAATTTCCTTTATCCTGCACTTGCAGACAAGACCGTCATCATGTGGAAACTGACCCGTGATGAGACCAACTACGGCGTCCCCCAGCGTGCCCTCAGGGGTCACTCTCACTTCGTGAGCGACGTTGTTATCTCTTCTGACGGACAGTTCGCTCTGTCGGGGTCCTGGGACGGCACCCTGCGCCTGTGGGACCTGACCACGTGAGTGTAGTCGAATAAGGTGGGGAGACTTCGGTGCCCCGTTGCTGTTCGTCTCCAGCACTTTGTCCAGGAGTTTGTAGACACCTGCTTGTTTCCTCCTCAATCTTGGTAATTAATAGTTGCGGTCATCCTCTGTTTGCAGCAATGACCTCTACTAGAGGTCGGAACATTGCTGTGAGGATTTGATTGCATTCAGCCGTCAGATACAGATGTTAAGTGATTATATCTGGTTCACAAACACCACACCAGTTCATCCCAAAGGTGTTGGAAGGTGCTCCATCACTGAAGATAATGTCTTGTAAATGCTTGATGGCTTTATACATCACATTAGATTTGCAAGACTTTTCTATAGCGATCATACAAGAACCTCGAAGTATGAATTCACTAATTAAAAGGGGGTGTCTGGATACTTATGGACTTCTAGTGTACTGTGTAATTGTCATGTGACCTGTGCTGTTGTCAGAAATCCTAACCATCCTAACCTTTCTGTGTAATCAGGTGAACACCAGTTCAATACAATTTCTTACATTTCTGAATCCACTTATGACATGGCTTTTAATGCACCCCCTCAAAAAATGTCCACACACTATCCCTTAGAATGAAAGGGATAGTGTGGACATTTTATTTATTTATTTTTTCTTTCGCAGTTTACATTCCACAATAGGACTGTGGGAGGGGATGAAAGATGTTAAATTTATTTTTTTTTTACTGGTCCTTTTAGAGCCTCCAGTTAAGGTTCAATGTGGAGATGAAACATCAATGCAGTCTGTCACCCTTAATGTAAAGAGGCTGTTTATGAACATGTTCACTTCATAACCTGTCGACTAACAGTGATTTTGCATTAGAAACTAGCATTCTTCACTTATGTTTGCATTTAAGCACTTTAACACTTAGAACCATGAAGGTTTTTTCTCATTCATGAATGACCTGTTTTTTCTAATATGTAAAGAGACCATGTAATATAGACATGTCCAATGTCCTTTTTGAATCACTGGAGAATGAATATATATATATATATATAAAAAAATTTAAGTATAATTGAGCCAACTGTGTGGACACAATTCACCTAAAAAAACAATCAGCAAATCCGTTGGATATCTCTCCCCTTCTACCCACACTCACACGCATGAGATCAGGCTTTTCAAACAGAAATTTAAATATTTACTGCCTTTTAAACACTACTTTTAAAAAAATCAATCCTGTTTAAAAGTTCCAAGTTTATATTTTTTTAAGGTTTGAGATCTCTGGTTCTACGCAACACAAAAACAATCTAACGAAACGTCCTGTGACAGGGTGGTAGAGGCCTAGTGGGTAAAACACTTGCCTCTGAACCCGATGACCACAAGGTTGCAGGTTCAAACCTCCCTCACTTTCTACAATTGTGTCCTTGAGCAAGACACTTAAGCCCAGTCCCCCTGGAGACACTGTCCCTGTAACTAATGATTGAAAGTAACTCTGGATAAGGGCGTTGACCAAAAGCCACTTTATCTTTGCTCCTGCAGTGGCACCACGACTCGCCGTTTTGTTGGACACACCAAAGACGTTCTGAGTGTCGCTTTCTCTGCCGACAACCGACAGATCGTCTCTGGGTCCAGGGATAAGACCATCAAGCTTTGGAACACTTTGGGAGTGTGCAAGTACACCATCCAGGTCAGTTTCTGGTCATCAACTGGTTGTTCGGTCTGTAAAAATAGAGTTGGCTCCTTCTGAGACCTGTGAATTCCCTCCTGCAGGACGAGAGCCACTCTGAGTGGGTGTCTTGCGTGCGTTTCTCCCCGAATAGCAGCAACCCCATCATCGTGTCCTGTGGCTGGGACAAGCTGGTCAAGGTAGGACTCCACAGCGCTGGTCGTCATGATGGTGTATTATTTAGTTTGCATCTGCTGTGCCAGATCCATTTGAGTCATTTTTCCCCGCTGATTAAAAAAACGACTCATTTCGTCTGAGCTGAGGCTCTGACGACAAGTCCTGCAATTATGAGGGGTAAGAAGCTTGATCAGATGTAGAATGATGAGGGGTGGTGGGGACCTAGTGGGTACTTGTCTCTGGACCAAGAGGTCATGGGTTCGAATCCTACCCTCAGCACCACCGGGTTCCTGAGTAAGACCCCTAAACCCGGAGTTGCTCCAGGGAGACTGCCCCCTGTAGTTAGAGAGTGGAACTCGCTTTGGGTAAAAGCCTCTGATAAATGCTGTAAATGTGATGGCGTCAGAATATTGTAGCTGTGTCATGCGTTTTTGCTTTGCTTCAGTCTGCAAGTGATCACTTGTTAATCTAATTTGTCTGCAGGTGTGGAATCTTGCGAACTGCAAGCTGAAGACGAACCACATTGGCCACACCGGGTACCTGAACACCGTCACTGTGTCTCCTGATGGCTCCCTCTGTGCCTCTGGAGGAAAGGTATGACTTAACCCGCCTCATTTCAGTTAGGTTTAATATGTAATAGAGGATACCAACAGAGAAATTTACATTAAAATACCCAGGCATTACATTTTCCTACATTTCTAAATCCACTTATGATTGTGTGGTTTTGCGATATTTCCCGTCTCTGTCACAGGTTTTTTTTTAACTGTGCTTTTAAGAGTGACTCATTCGTGTCTAATATTCAGCTTGGTCTGGACGTACCTTTTGAATTTTAGAAAATGCTGCTTTTTTCAAAATGTTCTTGATAGAAATCATGCTGTCTGACTGGAACCTCTGTTAACTTTAATGTGAGTGGATGATGCTATACTGATGGAGGCTGAATAGGTACATGTTTTTTGTCACAAAAAGTGATTAATTCAGATGGGCTGTTTTAGCAGTTTGCATGAAGGGACTTGGGGGGGTAAGAATATTTTAACTAGAGGTTTTTAAAGGTTACTGACTCTTCAGGAACCTCCAGTTAGGGTGGTCGGGGGAACGTGTGGTGATGAAACGTCAATGCCATCTGTGTCACTGTGATGATAAAGAGGCTGTTTCTGAACATTTGCAGTGTATTCAGCATTTCGGTATTTAGTATGTTATGTAGCTGGAGGTATATTGATGGTGTTCGCTGGTGTTGCAGGACGGACAGGCCATGCTGTGGGATCTGAACGAGGGGAAGCACCTCTACACCCTGGACGGTGGAGACACGATTAACGCCCTCTGCTTCAGCCCCAATCGCTACTGGCTGTGTGCTGCTACTGGCCCCAGCATTAAAATCTGGGTGAGCTTAAACTCTTCATACAAGGGACTGTCTTGTTACATTTTAGATGTTTTTAAATTCTGTGTATATTTGGGTATAATTGTAGATTTGTGTTTTTCACTATTTCCTTTTTTGTTGAGGACTATGCACTCAGATTAACATGCTTAACTCTTCATTGTTGGCAGTGAAATGTGAATTATTGCCCTTTACTAGCCTTTTCTTTACCTAGTTGTAAAGCTGGTGTAAAATTTCAGTCTTTAAAAACAGAGGAGCCCTTCTGTTTTTGTCTTCATGCACTTTGTCAATAAGCATGGAAGACAGTTCCCTAGTATATATATTTAATTTCAAGTAAATATTTCTGGGTAGAAAATGATGTACAATTCTGTGCAAAAGTCTTGTCACCCCTCATTTCTTTATTTTGCTTTGAATCACCTTGTTGGTGCAAAATGCTAGACTATCTTATCTTTGTTGTATTGAGTAGATTAAATGAGTGTCTGAAGATACAAGGTGCCTAGATAAAGGAGTTCCAACCACTCAGCATTCAGCACCACCAGTATACTGATCACCGCCTGAT
>JBBJLS010044841.1:0-13712 GCA_037577275.1 Bryconaethiops microstoma
GTGTGTGTGTGTGTGTGTGTGTGTGTGTGTGTGTGTGTGTGTGTGTGTGTGTGTGTGTGTGTGTGTGGGTGGGTGTGAGAGAGAGAGAGAGAGAGAGAAGGACTCACCCTGGGTTGAAGAGGGAGTACTGAGTACACTGCTGTCCGGAGGGAAGCGTGTGTTGTTGATAAGAAGGTCGAATTTAGTACTGCGGCAGGTATTGGTGCACAGTGTGCTGTGCTGATAGAAATCTAACTGACCTGAGTCCATCATTTTCCTAGACATGAAAAGTTATAAGGAAATATATATAAAGCAAAAAGATTCAGGTGCATAAACATACAAATTGATGTTCATATTAACCAATGTTAACCATGACATTAAAACCACCGTCCAAAATTGTGTGAGTCCTCCTCACGCTGCTAAAACAGCTCTGACCCTTCAGGCTCAGGCTTTACAAGACCTCTGAACGAGTACTGTTGTATCTGGCACTAAGACATTAGCAGCAGATTCTTTAAGTCCTGTAAGTTGCAAGGTAGGGCCTCTGTGGTTGTGCAGTACATCACACAGGTGCTCGATCAGATTAAGATCTGGCACAGAGGCCACTGCCATTAGGGGAAACTGTTCCAATGAAGGGGTGTTCTTTTTCTGCAACAATGTTTAGGCAGGTGGTACATGCCAAAGTGCCATCCACATGAATGCCAGGACCCAAATGTTCTCAGCAGAAGGGATCAGCATGTGCACTTTAACAGGTCTGTAGCTATGCAGCCCAGTGTTGACTGATAAATGATTACAACGTGGTGTAAAACTCAGTAAAATGAAACTTTACTGAGCTATTCTGAACAGTACAGTCTTGGCAAAACTTCTCCTCTTGACCCCCCTCCTCTCGTCCACATATGTGCAATTACACTTAACGAACTCCCCCTTTTTCTTTAATAAACATGGTTTCCTAAAGTACATAGAACTGTTCCATAAACAGAATTTTTAATCAAAATATTTGCATCAATATTCAAAGAGTCCATTAGGTTTGATGTTTTGTTCACTCATGTGCCATACACCTTCGCTAGGAGGAGTGCTGACGTTCCTTTCTTTGTCAAGCAAGCTGATCTTTTGTTGCTGACCACATAATGTGATGGATGATTCCAGACTGAATGAGCTCCTTAACATTGCTGATTTCAAGCCGCAGTCTCTTTTCTGTGACAGGTTTGGTTGTCTTGACAGCATCCAGCAGTGAGTGATTGTCAGTTACACATTCAATAGGTAAACCTCTGTGCTTGCAGTCACCTACTGTGAGTTCTGAGTACAGTGTGGCCAAAAATATTGCATTGTCAATGCCATCTGCAAGGGCCAGTGTCTCTCCTGCCAAATTGCTTCTCACAACCCTTCTTATTCTTTTTGACTGCCAACATATAGGTGAGAATTTTACATTCTCTCCCATGAGCTTGATTAGATGTCCACCCTGAGTGTCCTCATCAGGAAGGATGCCCATTTACGAATCACTGAACACTACTAGCTGTAAGGAGTTGTCTTTGCCTAAGTGCTGGAATTTCAAGGTCACCTCTTCAGATTTGAGCTTCCTGATTAGCTTATTTGCAGAGTAAAGAGTTTGAACAGTAGCATATTTTGTACTGGATGCTAAGATTCACACATTGCATCTGGCCGTGTTTGTCTTGCCACCCATAGTATTTGGCCGATCTTTGATCGCAGCATGTCAATTTCTTGGTCTGTTAGTGAAGCATCTCGCTCAGCAGCTCTAGCCGGGCGCACTGGAATGGGCTCCAGATTCTTAATGTATGTACTCTGTTGTACCTGTATCATGTCATTCATGGAGTAGAACTCCATTCCAATGTAGCTGAAGATGTTGTGCTCTTCCCGTCCAACATAGAAAGCTGCTTTTAACCGTAGTATGATTATTGTGAACATTTCGGAACCCCCGCCTCAGATAAAATCATCCACATCTGCTAGTCCATAAATGCACTTCTCTAGTCTCAACAGAATTCCTTGGCTCTGAGCCTCTGGTGGTGGACGAACATAGATGTTTCGGGTCAATTCTTTCCCTTGTAGAAAAGCTGCTTTAATGTCCATAGAATTCAGTTGCCATTTCTTTTGACATATGATAGCCATGATCATTCTTAGAGACTCTGAGACACATGTTGGGGAGTCTTTTGGCAGTTCCTGAATGTGCATTTCTTCAAAGCCTCTAGCGACTAGTCTAGCTTTAGGTGCAACTCCATCAGAGGCTTCCTTAAGTGTACACACCCACCTCGTGGAGATGCATTTCTGTCCTTCATCTCTCACTTCCTCAAAGACGTCATTCTTTTTTTCAGTTGCATAGCTCAGCTTGCTTAGCAGCATCAAAGATATCATCATTGACCAGCAGAATATCATCTTTACAACTTTCCTCACATAAGTCAGTATGCTCAACTGGTACTGTTTTAACATTGTCCATTTGACTCAGATTGACTGAGCCTGTAGAACTGGCAATTTCCTCAGGTCCACTGTACTTTACATTGTACCAATTTCTGTTTCTTGCAGTGGCCTTTCCTGCACAACCTAGAATCTTCCCTGTTAGTGTTTGTCCACTTTCTCTGTCTGTATATGTCACTATTTGTCCAGCTTTCAGTCGCAAATCTTTATGTGTTGTAACGACTTCTGTCTGTACTGTGTCAGCACATCCAATCTGTCCATTCTCAGGTGGAAGTAGAGTGGCTACAGCATTATTTTCTGACTCCAGTAAGTCAACATGTGTATCAGTCTCTTCTCCACTTTCTGTAGCGTCATCTTCATGGTTGAGCCCAGAGTCCTGCACATTTGTTTTTTAGTCACCTCTTGCTGAATTTCCAGTACTGTTTGTTGGGCACCAGCCTTTCTCAGCCTGGTGTGATGCACACGGACATAGGTGCCACCATGCATGACGAAGACTACCACACCATCTTGGCTGATGACCACCCCTGGACCTTTCCACTGTGGGCAATCAGCACGTTTGTAGTAGACTTTGTCCCCAGTCTTGTATTTGTCATTGTTCGCTCACAGTTGTTAACGGAGGGCTCGCCGGATCCTTTCAGAGCATTCGGCTTCTGTGAATGCTTGGTGTGCAGCATGTAAAGTTGTAATATGCTGAGCCATCCATGTATTTAATGTAGTGTTTTCAAGGGCTGCTAGCTTGTCAGTTAGGACTGACGGCATATTAGGATTTTGTCCAAACACCAGTTGGTATTGGCTGTAGCCATGCACATTGTGCAATGAGTTCTTTGCCAACAATGCCCAATCTAGAGCCACTATCCAACTACACCTATTGTCCTTTTTCATTTTTAGCAAGACATTAGTGAGTGTGTGGTTATGCCTTTCCAAAAGACCATTGCTCCATGGGCTATAGGCTGCAGTGGTTTTGAGTTCAATGTTGAATTTTTCAGCCATATCCCTCATTTCTTCATTGTTGAAGCCATGGGTAAACCCACAGCAGGCTTTGGTTTTGCTTTGCTGTATCATATACATGTGTCACATTTGCTTACAATGTCTTTGAGAATTACAATGCATTCATCATCATGATTACCTGCATAGTCCAGCAATCTTTTCAGCTTTTCTACAGAGGCATGCCCAAATTGTTTGTGCAATTTTAACAGAATTTTCTGTTTTTCCTGTTTTGTCATATTTTCAGTCACAGTCAGAATTTTGTCCTCAAGTTTCTCTGGCTGCTTGAACATTATGGCTTTGTCCCAGTCAATACCTAAGACTGCACCTGCTCTTTTCAGTGATGTTTTGTTCAAAAGCAATGGGATGTCTACTAGCACAACTTCTGTTTCTATTTGGCATTTAGTTTGACCGATCACAGCTGGAATTGTCACTCTCTTTGTAGAATGAACAAATCTGCCATCACCAAATCTGAATGCTCTAGCACTGTCTTTGGTCCCTAATTTGGCTAACTCACTTGGTTGTAGTCCATTAACATAGAATATTTTTATACACACTTCTGGTGCAGGCAGTGTCTATGACAGCTGATCCTAAAGCCTCTACCATGAAGATCTCTGTGTCAGATAATGACTCCTTTGACAACAAAGTTATGTGACACTCATCAGCATCTTGTGACTGGTTCTCAATATCCTCTGTTAATTTTTCCTGTGCATTTTTGTGATGGCAATCCTTTGCCCAATGCTAAGTGCTCTGACAGACAGCACAATGTGATTTTCTCCCATATTTATCTAATGGGTTCGACCCAGGTGGCACACAAATTCGACTTTGAGAACTTGATCTATCTCTTTTCTCAGTATATCGTGTGTAGTACGCGCCGCCAGGATCACTTGATGAGGGTTTTGAGCAGCTGTGACCGCTTTCTTCAATCGTCGATAACCCAGGGCCCCGCTTCATCCAATCAGCAGAGACACTGTTATCAAGGTTCAGAATAGGTAGATATCTTCGAGAAAAGAGCTGCCAGGCACACGATGACACGCCACTTCTCCCACCCGTCCATCATGTCTCCAGGTGATAACGATCCCGCAGGACAGTTAGATTCCCCCGAACCCAGGCTTCTCGGCGAGAAGATGGTGTCAATTGTGGTCAGAGTCCAGTTGATCAAATCCATAATTTCCTTAGTTTGGAGAACAGGGCAAAGAGAGTCTCAGACACAGAAAATAGACAGGACAACACAAGACAAGAGGAACCAGCAGGAGAGATAGGGGAGGGAGAGGAGAAAGATGCGACCGCCTTTGTCGAGAGCCAAGAGAGAAAATTACAGTCTTGGCAAAACTTCTCCTCTTGACTCACCTCCCCTTGTGCCACACATACACATTTACACTTAAAAGCACCATGGTCCTGGAAGAAAATTACTTAATTTCACTGCGTAATGTGTATATAGATGACAAATGACTATAAATAGCTACTCGAGGTAACTTGACTTGAAAGGCCGTAGAAAGGGTTGTAGAAAAGAACTCGACCTTTTGTAACACAAAAGTCACTGCATTATGCTTACTTGAGTCGTGGGTACCCGGAGCCTATCCCAGGGCCAACGGGTGTGAGGCAGCGCCAGCCCACTGCAGGGCGAAGAAGAATCATTTTATATCCCATTTACTTTTGTGTGCCTGATGACATTCAACAACTTCACTGTTTAATTTTTTTCAGAAGCAATTTTTGTCACGCGAATGCACGTCCAATCAAGCTCACTTATACTATATGTACAAATATGAAATACACTGTTTTGACTTTTGTAGTTTCTGCACACTTAAAAACTTTAAATTGTTTTATTTGGTTTTTGTTGAATATTATGACTGATCTCACATCCTTTATTTCCCTTTACAGCGATTGGTTCAAAATGACCCTAAATGTGTCAGCTGCAGTTTATAAATGGTGTAAAAATGTCTTTTTTTCTAACTATGTAGCATCGTGTGAAATGGGTGGAAACTAGCATTTGACAGACATAAAAATTAGTTCTGTTTTTAGAGGAAGTTGTGGTGAGCCAGCTTTCTGAAACCTGTGTTGCAAACTTTTTTTTTCCTTTCTACATCTGGGTGTAATACTTTTTACTCACACTTGTTTCACACCCATCTATCGCACACATATGACGGATGGAAAATGTGAGCCAATCATCATTTATTAAACATTTGTGTCTCTTCCACTCGCTGTCTTTCTCTACTCACTTCTGTAATCTGCTGTCTATCCATTTTTAAAGGAAGCCGATGAACATACCTTGTTTTTTTATCAGGAACTGTGACTGAACTGTGTGCATGTGTGAGTTTCTCAAGTCAAACTGGGAAACTGGTATTCTGTCTAAGGTTTGGCAGAAGAAAATACAAAAAAACAACAACTTGTGCCTTTGTGACCAGCTCGCACATGCTTCTTGTGCTTCAAGGAATAACCCCAAGGAAAAAACTATTGTCGTAAAGGAAGAAACTAAGCGTATTTTATGCTAATAAACAGGTAAGATTATTTTTTTTATTATTGTCTGACAATTTCTTCAAAAATTTTGAGCTGATTATATTTGTCTGTTTGTGTTTGTGTTCAAAAACCTTTTGAACATTTACAAAAAGGCTACACTCTTTAAGTTCTTTAGCTCACATGAATTTCCACTTAATCATCTGCCTGTATACGTAAGAAAAGATCATTATGTATTCAAAATGGATAAATTCCCCAGAAGGGAATTTTTCTTTGTGTGATACAATATACAGTCAAACAGAAAGATATGTTTCTTAGTCATATTAGAACATATTATTGCTTTATTATGTAAGTAAGTTACGTAAATAGTTTCGTTTCAAACAAAGACAGAGTGGCTGTTGAACATGAACACTAAGGTGAATTCAGCTTTACTGGAACAGATTTGTAATTCTGTCTTGTGATTAAATAAACTTAAAAATACAACATGATACATAACATGATTTCAAAAGTCTTTCCTTATGTGAAGAAATTGTGTATGAAATTTAGAAAGCATGGCTGTTGATTTAATTGTTGGCTGACTGATTTAACTGTTTCTTAACCTTAAATACAGTATATAACCTATCATGATGTGTTGTTAAAGCTTTATGGATTAAGCTAAAAACTGATTAAGGTGTTTTAACATATAGTGGGAATATTTATTTATTTACTCATTCCCTCACTCATTTTCTATAACTGCTTAATCCTCAATAGGGTCACAGGTAGGCATATAGGCACGAGGCAGGGACTTACCATGGGCATGGTGCCAGCCCACCGCAGGGCATTGATTTATTTTGCAGAATTTAATCAGTTCATCAGTTTATCAAATAACAGTCCTCATTTCATCAATGTCAGTTTCATTTTTAAAATGAAACATCATTTTCAAAATGTGTAAAAATCTATATCTAAATCCATAAAAAATCCAAATTATATTTCATTTCAATAGCCTTTTAACATTGTTCCTGAAACATGCTGTCCCAAATCAACAAATGATGTCCGGTCATTTGGGACACCAGGAAAAGTAAAAAAAAGTAAAAATAATATCAGTTGGGGCAGTTGGGGGCCGTTTACATCATGGCTGGGAGTGTGTGCATTGCTTACTTAGGAAGGAATAGGCACTAGGATGCACTGTGGAAGAAGATAAGCGGGGAGAGCCATTGTGATTCTCTGTTCTACTGGGAAACCTTGGATCCTAGCATGCATAAGGGTGTTACTTTGACACATACCACCTACGTAAATGTTGCAGACCAAGAACATCCCTTCACGGAAATGACATTGGTCTTCTTTAGCAAGATACACTATGCCACCCCAGATCTCCATCCAAATGAGCATCTGTGGGATGTGCTGGACAAATGAGTTTGATCTAAACAAACCCTACCTCACTTGCAGCTAACATCTTGGTTCAAGATTCAAGATTCACGAGATTGGCATCACCAGATGCCTCAGCACACTTTCTGAGGTCTTGAAAAGTCCATGCCTCAAAAGGTTAGAGCTATTTTGAGGGCATGAGGGGGACTTACACAAGATTAGGGACATGGTTTTAATGTTATGGTTTATACACTATATGGACAAAAGTATTGGGACACATGACCGTTACAACAACAGGGACTAAAATGATATAGCTGTAAAGATGGAACCAACTTCATATTAAAAGTCTATGTATTTGAATGCAATAACAGATTCAACTCTTCCTGGAAGGATTTCCACAAGATTTTGGAGAGTTTCTGTGGGAATTTGTGCCCAATTATTCTGTAGAGCATTTATAAGGTCTTGGATGTGAAGGCCCGGCTCGCAATCTACGTTCCAGTTCATCCCAAAGGTGCTGGATGGGGTTGAGGTCAGGGCTCTGTTAATGACTGATGTTTACATATGTGCACTGATTCCCTGGGCAAACCTCTCAAAAATACTGTTAGATCCGGTGTGAATTAGATCAAATAGAATGTGTTTATGCATGTGTGCAGACCATTCAGATTATTGCTATATGGCACAGTAACCAATTGTGTCATGTCCATAGTTTACACACAGTCTACACACTGATCAGCCATAACATTACTACCTGCCTAAAATCATGAAGGCCCTCCCTTGTGCCACCAAAACAACTCTCCTTCACTTGGGCATTCATGACTCTTTTGCATGTTCACCAGTCATCCTTCCTTTGACCACTTTTGGTAGTTACTAACCACCGCATACTGGGAACCCAATGTGGCCCTTGTCAGACTCAGATCTTTATGTTTGGTCTTCTTTTTCCAATACATCAACTTCAAGTACTGACTGTTCACTTGCTGCCTGATAGATCCAACCCCTTGACAGATAATCAGTATTATTTACCTGTCTGGTTTTAATGGCTGATCGGTGTGCACTGAGATTCACCAAACCATACAAGAGGGATAATGATTGAAAATATCCCACAAACATGGTATATTATTACATTAGGTACATTTTTAAATAATAACAATAAACAAACTACCAACTAGTCTACAAAATATACTTTTCCTCATTCCACCTCAATCAAACTCCCTCTCAAGTGATCAACAGGTAATTCATAAACCTTACTTTCTTTGTCCCTGTTAAAATAGATTTTGTTCATAAGACTTTTAAGGGTGATTTTAATTATGACGTGTGTTTTTGAAAATAATGCTTGAAAAACATGCATTTTCTGCATAACATGGCACCTGTTGCATAACAGTAGTGCTGTAAGCAAAGCCATTGACGAAGCAGATTCTGTTATCACAGAGAGAGCTGAGTTCTTCTCTTAACAGCCCCATTCCCCCGACTCCCCACCCCCCCAAACCCCCATTATGTTTTATCAATTAGTGTAGCTGCCACCAGCTGGTAGGCCGATCATTATGGCAGCTAATGCTATTACTGAGTCTGTTGTAGGTAGAGAAAAGACAGCAGGACCCATGATTACTGATAAATTGCAGCAGTAAAAAAGAAAAGCGGGACCATACAGTCGACCAAACATGCCAAAAATGAACACATACAAAGGAATAACTAAAAAACATAAAAGCAAAAGAGAGAACTGAAAGTAGTGTGTTTGATTCCTCTTACATTATTCTGGAATTTCCCAGGAAAGTACAATGCTATTACATAAGTGCTGCTAATGATAGTGGGAGCTTTTCGCTGTACTACTAACGAAAGAAATAGTTGAAAGCAGAAATTTTATATGTAGTGTGAATATGATACAAGCTTAACATAATGTCTGAGCTGATACTGTGACGGAATTAATCTGGGAATGCTTTATCCTCTATACCTTAGAATTATCGAATTTCCCACTTGTGGGTCTAATAAAGGTTTATCTTATCTTATCTTATCTTAACCACCCGGGTACCAGTTATTTAAATATTAAGGAACTAATACATTTAGACTACTTTTTTTTTTTTTTTTTTTTTTTAAAGACATTGACACACCGCTTTCAGTCACTGACACACCACTTTTTATGTGGACAAAAGTATTGGGACACACCTGTTTTAGGGCAGAACCTTTTCTATTTCAGCATGACTGTGCCCCAGTGCACAAGCAAGATCTATAAAGACATGGCTGGATGAGTTCAGTATGGAAGAACTTGACTGATTCCGCACAGAGCCCTGACCTCACCTTTCGGATGAACTGGAATGGCGACTGTGAGCCAGGCCTTCTCGTCCAACATCAGTGCCTGACCTCATAAATGCTCTACAGAAATGAATGGACACAGTTTCCATAAGAAACACTCCAAAATCTTGTGTAAATCTTCCAGGAAGAGTGGAAGCTGTTGCAGCTGCAAAGCGGGGATAATCTGCATATTAAAGTCTATGTATTTAAATGCAATGTCATTAAAGCCCTGTTGGTGTAATGCTCAGGCGTCCCAATACTTTTGTGCATCTAGTGTTTATTGGCATCAGCTCAGATCCCAGCAGTAAGTTCACCATGAAAACATAGTTATTGAATACTGTCAAACAGCATGAATAAAATACTATAAACATAATTTACATAGAGTTAGAAAAACCTTCCAGTTACCATACCTATGGCAAGAAGCAGATTCATTTACTTTCAGTGATGAGATATTGTTGAGTTGAGTCTCAAGTCATCCAATTTGTGATTCATATTTGCCTCAAGGTTTTATCTGAGGTCTGCTAATGATACTTTTTGAAGAAATGTATTAATTCCAGAGGTGTAGGCTCGACTCAGACTCAAATCAATATAAGACTCAGATCTTGTGGCTGGAAAAGACAGACCGATATCAACTCCCCAACACTTACATATTGTGTAAGCCCTATAGTATGTGGATGAATAAACTAGATGAATGCACCAATTACAAAAAATAAAGTCGTTGATTGGTTTATTATGCCAAACATGCAAAATTCATTGAAAATAGTTTTGAGACAACAACTTGTTGAGCCATGCTTCATAAAATTTCATACACATTTAATTTCTTCACATAAAGAAAGTGGACATCTTATGGACTTGAGAAAACGTACCAAATGTTGTTTTTTAACTGATGACAAGAATGTGATTCAAAGATAGAATGACAAAAACTGTCATTCTGAATTCACTCTACTATTAGACTTAAAGTTATACTGAAAAATTGATGAATGTTAACTTAGCTAATTGCTGTTTTGACTGGATATTAAATAAAAAGTCTGTAATATTGGCACAGTATTTTACATCAGTGTTTCCGGTAATCCAGTGAATACTTGTGCCGTTTGATTATAGCTGAGAAACAAAAGGAGATTTCTGATTAGTTCAGAGCTCTTTAGAATCTTGTCTTGAAATGCAGATATTTTATTCCACACTCATGTAAGGCATGAGCAATATATCAGTATCAAATTGTAATGAAATCCTGGCTTGCAGGTTTCAGCAAAGATAAATGACTAAATTAGAAAGCTCAACACAGGAAAGGTATTGCATTTCAGCCTTTCTGAGTCTTTTTTTTTTGCAAATAAAACTTGTGCACACATACCTCAATGTAGCATTTTAAATTTCACAAGGCTCCATAAATTAGAACTCTGCCTTGTATAGATCAATGCAGAGTTGTATTTCTACTGAGAAAGGCAGAAAAAAACAGTCCTCTCTACATAACACTAATGACACCAATGAGAACTTTTGAATGACAATTTTTTTTTACTACAGCAAAGGTATTTAAAGTTTGCTACAGAATTAATGTTCTCTTTTTTTTCAAAGGTAGAGGATGAATAAAACCAGGAATCAGACACATTGTGTGGACATTACAACCAGTCCGATTAGTGATCTGCTAATGGCCGTGTACATTATAGCATTCGTCCTGGGCCTCATTTTCAATCTGCTAACTGTTTGGCCCACAATCCGCCAGGTTTGCAGCAAGAATGTTCTTGGGGTCTACCTCCTTAGCCTGTCTATATCCGACCTGCTCTACATCCTCACCATGCCTCTGTGGATCTATTACTACCACAAGGACCACAATTGGACTCTTAGTCCAGCCCTGTGCAAGTTGGCTGGTTTCTTTTACTACTCCAACATGTACACCAGCATCTACTTTTTGTGCTGCATCTCCGTTGACCGTTGCCTGGTGGTCACCTTCCCTCTAAGGGTCAAAGCCTTCCGCCGTTGCAGATATGCTTGGCTTATCTGCTGCCTCATTTGCATCATTGTCATGAGCTTACACTCTCTAATCTTGCAAACGGACAATCAGATAAAGGTGCTGGACACCAAGCAGCGCTGTTATGAGACCTACCCCTTGACGGACCGCTTAGCTTTCTTCAATTTCCTGCGAGTAGGTATTGGTTTTCTGCTCCCACTGCTAATAATAGCAGTCTGCTACTTTCAGATTCTGAGAAGGGTACAGAAGAGTCCAGGTGTGGAGGAGCAAGACAAACGCAAAGTCAAGCTTCTTTCACTAGGGGTTATTGCTATCTTCTCCATCTGCTTTGCCCCATACCACATTCTCCTGCTGGTACGGTCAGTTGTCTTTGAAAGTATGGACCTCCCAAAGTACTGTCGCTTTGAGCAAGCACAGCACATGTATTTCTCCTTTACATTGGCCCTGTCCAGTCTCAACAGCATGATGGACCCATTGCTGTATGTGTTGGTCTGTAATGGAATAAGAGAAGATCTGTGGCTGAGCTGGAGAAACCGGCTGATGTTTTGGAGAACACAGAATGTGTTAGGCATTACAAAACACAGGACGAAAACTGACCCCACATTTCTGGAAACTGCGTGATGCATTTTTTCAGCCATGGTCTTATTCTTGCTTCCTTTTTTCATCTGGATGTTCACTGACTTGAGTCAAAAGAGAAAGGCCTGCAGGGGATAACAGCTTTTTAATGTCCTGTTCTGAACAGGCCAGGCAAAACTGTGAGCCGTTGTTGACGTGTCTGTGTGCCCATGTGAAAATAAAAAGGGGTATTTATAGATGTATTTCTCAATAGCACTGTTTTTTCTGTATTGGAAATAGGCATTGCAAACTTGTCTAAGGTTAGTGTGGAGAAGAAAAGCAATTCCTTATTGTTGTGTTACAGAAGAAAGTTATGAACATTTTGTGTGTGTATGTGTGTGTGTGTGCTTTTCAATATTATTTTTGAACATTTTAAAATTCAGTTGTAAGTTTTTTAACTTTTGGACTGTTGTTTTCTCATATGTGAACATGTACAGATGATATTCAACATTCAATGACATGTCTTCATTTCTACAGTCAGTTGTAAGCTAAGAGCTAAGATTGCGGTGCACTGTTAGTTTTTTTCACTACAAAAAGCACTATGCTGTTCTCATTTTGGAAAATACTGACAAGGTGTAAGAATATGTTTGATTTTCATCTATATTTAATTTGAAGTCAACTTTCAACTTTCTTTTTTTACATATGTTTTTGAACATAAATTTAAAAATATTGTTTTTCCAAGAATAAAATTATTTGTTTTTTCTCTTCTTTTTCTTTTTCCTCTTTATAAGTGTAGATTTTATAAGAATATGTCGTACAAATCAAAATATCTATATCTATGCAGTATTACTGGTGTTCATATTTTAAGAAAAACATTAGGCCTGCTCTCATGCCCTCCATGATGTCCATTTGTGTAAATCTTTGAATCCATTGTACTCATCCAGTTGCTGGTGACAACTTATGTACTATATGATGTATATACAGCTGGTTTTTAGAGTCCCTCAGTACTGCATCATGTGGGAAGCACAATCATTTCAAAGTGACATAAGCATTTAATATTTTCATTATTTTACTATTAAGACTTCCAGATCTTTGTAATAGTAATACATATAATATGTAAATTTCTAAATAAATATCCAGCTGGCAACCCAAAATGCTTTTGTTGATACATACAAGTCTTCTCTAAAGGTATGATTAATTATTTTAAAGCCCTTTTCTATCCTTTTTTAAATGTGGGCATAGCCCACTCCTTTTAATGCCTTTTGCACCCCATTTCAGGTTTTCAGTGTGGCGTTTCACCTATATGTTTGTAATTTTAAGATTTCCATGTGATTGTTGATCAAAAAATGATGGAACAGAAAGGGAGACTCCTGATTTTATTTAATATTGATACCAGCCTGCATATGAATCTGTACAGAGCCAGGCTACCATTAAACTAAGCTGAGCAGTCTACCCCGTTTATCACTTTTTAAAGTGTTTGTACAACTTCATCACAACTAATTTGCTTATATGCTGTTAATGTCTGTCCATCCATCCTATAAGTGAACCACTTATCCTTAAAAGGGTTGCTTCAGGACCTGGACAACTTGCTGTGATAAATGGAACCATGAATTCTCCTCACTACCAAAAACTCCTGAAGGAGAATGTTTGGCCATCTGTTCGTGACCTCAAGCTGAAACGAACTTGGGTTCTGCAGCAGGACAATGATCCAAAACACACCAGCAAG
>JBBJLS010044872.1:0-13711 GCA_037577275.1 Bryconaethiops microstoma
AGAAACATACCCATTCAGAAAATAGAAGGTCTAAAACCTTAGGTTAAAAAAAAAAAAAAAAAAAGAAGCCAGAGTATGTAGGTACAAAACATTTATTTTCTTTTGCACACACTGAAATAACTTGATGATAAAGCCAAAACAAAAACAAGGCGTCTGTCAGTAGGTGTCAGCATTTGCAAACAGAACACATTCGAACACATGCCTTCGATTTTTATCTTTTTGAGTTAGGCGAATTTCCACATGTTCTCCAGTAAAGGTACGCAATTCCATAACATAAAATGTACACTTTAATGGCATGAAGTGCAAAACAAGTAGAATTAAATATACAACAGCATTTTGGATTAAATAGAACAGAATTAAATAATATTTTGTTTAAATAATTACGCACTGTCATCAGAACTCACTTCTCAAATTGTGTATGTGCATGCAAAATATTAAAAGTATTTTCAAAGCTTTATTAATAGGCTAATATTTATTATAACTTATACTTTGTGGGTTTTTTTGGGACAAACCCTTGTTACATAACCACATTTTACTCTGATTCAGCTGTAAGACTGGCAGTCGAATTGGGTTCCTTAGATTGAATCATCAAATATTCAGTTATTTTGGGTCAGTCCTAATATATATATTATTATTAAATGGCCAATATTACCACTCAGTGACTTGCTTCCACCCCTGTGAGAAATAGGTGGGCAGCCTGAAAAAAAGACCCGGCAAAAGAGTTAAAAGTGGATGGGCTTCACTTTGTCTGAACATTCGTCTTCTTTGCAACTGCGTTCTTTTGGGCCAGTCCTCAAAAACAAACTGTCTAGGATGGAAAAACATTATGGCGCTCGAGGGCTTCTTTGGACTTCTTCCAAGGATACGTTGTCTAGACCCAGGAACACAAAGAGCGCAGGGTGACTCATCTGATCACAAGGTTCATGATTTTCCATTCATCACACCGAGTTGTGCGTGATTCACTGCTGCTCTTCAAACTGGCAGCCCTGATGTGGTCCTTCCATTTTTTCTCATCTTTGCATCCGCCCAGGAAAATCAACCGCAAGCCCTGAGTGAGAACCTGTTTGGCACCAGATGTTTCTGGTTCTGCCAGCTGTTTCTTTAAGGTTAATAAGTAGAAGCTGTTTACTATACGCACTGCGTATTGATATTTCTACCTGAACATGAACGTTAAGTAAAATCAGACGCGTACAAAAATATAATTCACTTAAGATTTAGTGCTAACCGCCAATTCTGTTACGCCAGCTAGCAGACACCCGCTCTGGCTGGCAAAGCTTGCTGCGGTTCTCACTGCTGTTCCACCTTAAAGGCTTCATTGCAGCCAGGAACCTTTCATCAAAACAGGCTTATACTAAGCAAGGGTGGACGCTGATCCATAAGGCGGATATCGGTGAGCTGTATCACTTCATCTCTGTTCACAAAGACGTTAACGTCAGTGTTTTTGGTTTCAGTTTGTGGTTTTAATCTGCATTTTAATAATGAAAATAATTACGATAATAATTATAATAAAAACAACAAACCAAGTAAATGTTCTAATTGTTTAGAGAAGAGTTGTATTTTCGAAACCAATTAATTTTAGACTATTATTAACATTCATATAGACACTCAGAAACATGCGGAGTCAGTAAATTATTCATTTTACATAAAATTTATGTCTTATCCTGAGCTTGCCATCAAAAAAGTAGAAATGGTCGTCCTCTTCGTCCTTCAGGTGGTTTTGGTCACCTGTTTTTCTTGATATGTCATTTTTGTGGTTCACAGCGTCACTCACTTGACTCAGTTGCAATGCCTCCCGGGATCTAAAGTTTGAATGTGTGCTTGGATGGTCACTAACAGCAGTAGGAGACAGACGGAATATTGTTTTCTGCAATTTTAGCCACGCTTTCATTTTCTCCTTGCATCTTCTGGAAGCCGTAGGGCTGTGGTGAATAAGTCCATGGCAGGGCCATTTGCTCAGATCTCCAGAGCTCGTTTCTGTGGTTTCCTCTGTACGTTCTGTTTCCAGACCTTTTGTTGTAAAGTCAGGTAAATTCATTGCTGTGTCCAAGTGCACTGGTATCGAGAAGGTTTTCTCTGTGAACTTTGTCTCCAGGACATGGGTTGTCTTCTCTGGCTCGAGCGATGTTCTGGGCTCTGTGTAAATTTTGTTGTCGTTCGTGGTGTCCGATGGAGTTTTGAAACTTTCAGCAGAAGTTACTTCAGGTGCACTTGTGTTTGGGATTGTCACATCAGACCTCTGGGAAGTAGCCTCTGGTGTCAAAGACAACATGGGCTCTGTCCCCAAAACCTTATTTGTCATTGTTATCTGGAGTGCTGCTGTGGTCTCACTCTCCTCCTCTCTTTTATCAGCTGTTGCCGAAAGTGTGGTTTCCTCTGAACATTCTGTTTCCTGACCTCTGGTTGTAAGGTCCGGTACATTCGTCGTTGTGTCCAAGTGCACTCCTAACGAGGAAGTTTCCTTTATGCCCTTTGTCTCCAGGACATGGGTTGTCTTCTCTGGTTCTGGCGATGCTGTAGGCTTGGCATATTTTTCATTGTTGTTCATTGTGTCTGGTGGAGTTTGTGCTTCCTCTGTACATTCAGTTTCAAAACTTATAGCAGATGTTACCTCAGGTATGAGTGTCGTTGGGATTGCCACATCAGTCCTCTGGGATGTAGGTTCTGGTGTTAAAGATAATGTGGGCTCTGTCTCTTCTGTGGGTTCTGTCCCTAGAACCTCAACTGTCTTTGTTATCTTGAGTGTTGTGGTCTCACTCTGGTCCTCTCTCTTATTGGCTGTTGACGTGTTTTCCTCTGTGCATTCTGTTTCCAGTCCTCTGGTTGTAAGGTCAGGCAAATTTGTTGTTGGATTCAAATGCACTCCTAGCGGGGACGTTTCCTCTGAGCCCTTCGTCTCAAGGACATGGGTTGTCTCTTCCGGCTCAGGCGATGCCATGGGCTTGGTGTAATTTTCGCTGATGTTCGTGGTGTCCGGTAGAGTTTGCGCTTCTTCTGTACATTCTGTTTCAAAGCTTTCAGCAGATGTTACCTCAGGAACATTTGCAGTAGTTGTGCCAGTGCTCTCAGTTGTCTTGCCTGTCTCAGGTGATTTGCTGGGTTCAGTGCAATCTTCTTTCTTGTTTGTGGTGTTTGGTGGAATTTGTGTTCCTTGTGTCTTTTCAGTAACTCTGACCTCAGATTGTGAGGGTTTTGGCATTAAGGTTAATGTGAGTACTGTCTGTTCTGTGTTTTCCTTATCTAGAACCTCGGCTGTCTGTGATATGGGGGTTTCACTGTTGTCTTTTGTCTTGGTGAACTCATTCTGATATTCTTTATTGTCTGATGTTGTTGAAGTCATTGTGTTCCCTGTGCATTCTGTCTCAAAATCCAATGTAGGGAATGTGTGAGGAGGTCCACTGACTTGTGTTACCTTATTTGTTGTTGATTGTTGATGTGTTGATGTTTCCTCAGTGATTCCTGTTTGAAGGTATTCTGTAAATTGCACTCTCTCAGTGGTCCCTTGTTCTGCAACTACCAAAGAAGTAGTTGCTAACTGTTGTGTAGTCCTCTCATTTTCATGCATCTTTTGTTTGATAGTACTTTCATTCTCATTAATGTCTGTGATTTGTTGTTCACGAATTGTGGAACTTTCTGTATCAAGGACTTCAGTTGTTGGTGTCAACCATGGTTCTCTTGTAGTCTCACTGTGATCAATATCTTCTGTATGCGGAACAACTGTGGACAACATAGTGCTGGGTTCCAATTGTATTTCAGTATCAGTAATCATAGGCGGAGGTCTACTTAGGTTTTCTGTGGAAGTCGCTTCTGTTGTGGTCAGACCTTCTGTTGTTTGCAATGTGTCATATTGAGTGAATTCAGTTTGGAGGGGGACTGTGGGAGCTTCTGTGGCCTTTTCATCTGGGATAACTTCAAGTGATGATGGAACAATGTCCTGTTCTGGTCTCGTTTTCTGGAAACTGCTACTCTCCCTGAACATACCTAGGATTTGTTTGGCTTGTTCTCTACCATTTTCCAAGTGAGTCATTGACACCTTGAAGTCATACTCTCTGTAAAATGTGTCATGCTCTGAAACGTCCTTCTGCATCTTTTCAGGGCTATCCAGCCACGATTCTTTAGGAACTGCTGCATCCTGTGAAATGCTCAGCACCTCGCCTGTTAACTCGACCTCAAAGTCCGAACTCCTCTCTGATCTGTCCTTACTGTCTTCCTCAATCTGCAAAGTGTCTTCTTGCTCCACAGCTGCCAGTCCTAATTGGTACATTTTCCTTTCATGCATTTCCAGAGCATTTTCTGACCCTCTGAAAATCCTCTCTTCCTGGCCAAGCAGTATTTTGCCGACTGCTGGCTTTTTGTAATTTGCAAATGCAGGTTTTTCAGGAAAGATTTCTAAACCATGATTGCTAACTTTTCGAATATAAGAAAGCTTTTTTAAATGTTTAGCACTCGAGTAGGTCTTGGAAAGCATAGCTGCAAGCTGAATAACTGACATTTGTTTCCACTGATAACTATCTCGTATAGCAGCTCCATCTAAGGTTTTTCCTTCAGAGCTTGTGTGGTTATAAGCAATCCAGTGAATGCAGTCCTTTCTTGGACAGTTGCTCTTATTGATGATGTGTTTCTTTCTAGCAGGAACCAAACCACTCACAATGTGTGTAATGGGAAGGGAGGATCTCAATACGGCTCTTTGAGAATCAGATGTTTTTTTTTGAAGAATGTCGCGAATAATCTGTGAGAACAGGAGCAAAACAGGAAGAGAATGAAAGAAAATTGTCAGTAACCCAGAAAATCTGTTTTCAAATGATCGAGGGAACTTATTTGTATTAATATGCTCAGGCCAGTTCCAAATAAAAGATATGTTTCTTCCCCCGTCTTTGGATATTAGTTGACTGTTTTCAAGAGGCCAATTCCAATAAGATCTTTCATTGTTGGAAAAGAACTGCCACCCTCTAGGAACTGTCCAATGTATTTTGCATAATGCAACTTGCTGAGATGTCACCTACCAAAAGAACCTCATTGTGTATTTAGTTATCAAACACATCAACCTGTATTCTATTTCTTTTCGTGACAAGTTCAGTAAAGTTGAAGTTCTAACGATCTGTATACAGTTAGGATTGGCCTCAAGGGATTAGGAACATTGTTTGGGTTAGGTTTAGGGAGTCAAGGTTAAGATTAAGGTATTTGAGGTACTTCAGAGATCTTTTATTTAAATGCATGGTAATCTTAAGCAAGGAATCTACAGAGGGCTCTCCAAATAAAGAGGCCCTCTCAAAACAAATAAAACCAAGTAAACTACTGCATTAAGATAAGAATGCATGAGCTTACCTTTGGTGGTATGTACCAAGTCCAGATGTTCCTCAGGAAGTCTTGTTTTAGTAAGACAGTGGATTCTTCATGGTGGATCCGGTAAGCCCAATAGACTGGCACTTGTCTGAACGTGGGTAACACAGCAATGTAGACACATCTGTCCACATGGCATTTGCACACATGGTCCAAGCTCCTTTTCGTACGGTCCAAGTTAAGCGAACGCCACTGGTCAGAGAAACTATCTTTACATGGATTACCGTCAAGGTGGTCCGGTAGCCATACTGGCCTCTTGAGGTCCGTGAGTTTAGGGGCAAAAATGAATAAGAACATTTGAAGCCAACACAGCTTCATTACGCCATGGATGCAGCTGAGTTCTCAACAGTAATACAGCACTGTTGAAGCCATTACCCTCGGTTCTTATCTTTATTTGCTTTGGAGCCCTGGAGTTTTACTATTCACACATGATAGCTCACCTGGCGAGCTGCTGCTAGTTACCTGGAGGAACATCTCCTGAGCACGGTCAGGTGTGTGCTTTCCACTGTATACACTTTAGTTTTGGTTGTGATTGTTGGCAGCATTATCTGTGTATCAGCAGTTCCGTACCGACACTTGCTGTTTCACTAAACCATTCTTGTAATGAGTAATCTTCAATGGACTTCTTGAGTAACTACCTGGCTATCACCCACATGTTAATAAGTTCTGTGCTTTCAGAAAGGTCTTTGCTTTTCCGTAAATCTTCTTCTTTCTCTTTCTGGTCAGATGCAGTCAAATTTGCATTCATGCATTCAGGGAATTTGGAGGAGCAGACTAGGGTGGCGTGGTGGCGCAGTGGTGAATGCTGTCCACGGCCAAACGTCTTTGGACTGTGGGTGCTAAACCTTTTCGTTATGTGTAATAACATATTATTATGTGCATCAGTACTACCGTGTAAAATATCACTGCTTATGTCAGTATTACTGGTCTACTGCTGTTCTCTATTATGTGCAGTAACAGATTCCTAACCACCGTCTGTGTTATTAGTAATTCACTTATCCATAGAATTAATATCCCAGCATTTGTTTTTATAGCATGGTGTATTTCATACTGAGTATTTTCTGCAGAGTTTTACTTACTTATTTAGACTTTATATGTTAAATTGTTCTTCTCTTTGTGTCTCTGTGTGTCTGTGGAGTTGTAATATAAGCAGTTTCCTCCAGGATCAGTAAAAGTTTCTGATTCTGATGGCAGGTGTACTGTAGATACTAAATTGCCCCTCAGACTGAATGTGTGTTTCTGCCTAGCGATGGGCTAATGACCTGTCCAGGGTGTTTCTCTACCTTTCACGTAATAGACTGTTGCATCAACATTATTCAGCACCAACTGTTCCAGCAGATGGAATTATTTGTTTTCTCCCAACAAGACATGGCCACTGTTTAAGTTTCCATTACCCAAGGTTTAATTTAAAAGGAAATCATTGGAATTTAAAATGTGGTACATGCCAGCCTCAAGAAAATTGATACCGTTGGAAAAAAGTGCTCAGTAATGATACCCAATTACCTCCATAGGACATGCTAGATAGGACCAGACAGGCCTCTCAGTTTATATTCTATAGAGCAGATGTTCTACAAATTAATCATGTTATAATGGCATGTTCAAGCCCAAAAATTAACACCATCTTTCCCAAATGCTGCTTTGTGGCATTTTATTGGCTTCTGAACAGGGACATGCCCATATTGATCCTGTAAAATGCCTTCCTGGTTGATGTGTTTGGTGACTGCAATCTATACGGTCATTATTCAAGATACAGCTCAGCCTCACCTGGGAAATAGAACCAGTGGATGGGCTTAAGGTCCACAAGCTTTTCTCCATAACTTCTCTCTTGGCACTATGAGTTCTGTTAAGTCATACAGAACTGCTACACAATACACATGAAACTCTTAGCTTCCCTAAACTCGCCGCACCAACACTTTTTGAACATAAATTGCCTTAAAAACTTGCTGCTAAAACTTCTAAAACTGCTCTACCTTGGAAATACACTCATATTTGCACTACCTTCTTCCCCATCTAAAAACAAAAAAAACAATCCAAAAAAAAAACCTTTTATCTCCATGCCTGCCTTACTTTTGTCTTAACTTTTGACTTTTCTATGACAGGAGTTGCTTAGGTGTACTTAGCCTGCAGTAACTAGGTTGAATAGCGGACGTTGATTAAAGTATAGCTTTACAGGTTTAAGGAACAGACGTGGACTGCTTGAGCAATGATGTACATCGCTCTGGATAAGAGTGTCTGCTAAATGCTATAAATGTAAATGTAATTGTAAATGTAAATGTAAATGTTTTGTACTTTGATGCTGCAATATAATGTTGCAGCAGTTTTTTGTCTCCTCACTTTGTCTTTCTTTTTTGGTGACCTGGTCTATGTACACTATTTGCTTCAGAGAACACTATTTCAACCCAACTCTTGAATCGTGAATTTATCAGACTGCCAAATAGTGAAGATTGATTTACTGCTCCAGAGAACACGTTTGCACTTCTCTGAAGTACAGAGGAAGTGTGCTTTCCACCACTCCAGCTGCCGCTTGCAAATTCCCATAGTGATTTTAGTCTTGGACGCAACTTCTCGGCCATGGAGACCTATTTCATGAAGTTTTTGCATCGTTTTTGTTTACCTCTATTTTACAATACCAGCACTTAACAGTTGCTTGGGGCAGATCTAACGGAGCACAGATTTCACCCACTGACTTGAATGCATAGTTTCCACATGGAAAATAATGTAAGATTATGGAGCTATTAAGTTATAGGAATGAAAGTATTAGAAGTCACACACTAGTACTAGTAAAACCTGTTATGAAAGGTGACCACATTACTACACTTTGTGAAAAATCATTAACTCTAGCATTTTAGTCCTTTAAACATTTCATCCTCTCTTGTGGGGGTGCTGCACAATTCAGTACTGCAGACCAGTGACAGCGAAGCAGGTGTGTTCAGATTTGCATATCACTACGATGGCGCACTGACCTGTATTCAAACGGACCTGTATTTTCTCTTCCACCTGACATTGCTGTGGCAGGGAAGACACCTCACTGAGACTTTCCCTCTAAACTTCACTCAGCCACGTCAGGTAAGACAACACCTGTTCCGTCCAGACAGGAAAGATGATTGATAAACCTGCATCTAGGTTACAAAATCTATGCTTTGCTTGTCGGGGCTTGTTACAATGTGCATCATCCTGTAGCTCCTTTGCAGAAATGTGAGACCAGATCCATGGTAGAAAAGCCGATTTCCCCCATGCTGACATAACCAAAAAAAGCACATCTCAGACACCAAACATGTCTTGTGTAGGGTTAGGGAAAGCTGAAATCATGAAAAATTGATTCTTCATAATTGTTCTTTTAACCGATTAGTTGTTAGAGTGTTGGAAATAACGGACTTAGCCGGACTCCAGCCCTCCGCAGCTTAATTTGGTTGCATCTGAAATTGTATATCACCAAAACCAAACTAGTGCTACAGAAAGATTTTGCATGCCTGCATGGTAGAGGATATTTGTCTGGAATCTCTGGCTTTGTGGTTCTGCCTGACTTATGTTAAATTTGCAAATCTCAAAAGGAGAAACTCTCTAAGAACATGAGCAAGAAACACTGAGAAGACCCAAGAATCAAAAGAAAAAACTCAGCAAAAAAAAACACTCAGCAAATGCAGACGTAAAAGGAGCAAAAATCCCAGAGAAGATGCTGAAGAATCACTTAGAAGAATTGTGATTCAAAAGGAAAACCTCTCTAAGAATGTGAGGAAGAAATAGGGAGATAAATCAGTCCTCTTTTTGGACTCACCAGGCAGAGCAGTTAGGATTGCTGGCCACCTGTGATTCTGAAACAAACAAATCCAGGTCAGAATCATTTCTGATTCCACCTTGAAACAGGTGGTTTGGACGCGATAAGTGACTGGGAGCGGACGACAGAAATTGGCCTGTTCCAGCAGAAAAAAAATTTTTCATTGCATTTCAAGAAGGTAAATCCACTCTTAAGCCTTTATGCCACAGAGATACAAGCTACTTGGAGAGAACACGTTCCAAAGAAAAGCTGATGGTGAAAGTCAAAGCACTTGCCTCTAAATAGAAGTGGAAGGGAGGCAACGAATAGAGCCTAATCTTCAGCTCCAGAAGAGGTCTGACCTTTCTTTTGTGCTCCCTGATGATGAGATTTCTTGTTATTTAGGACATTGGACACACAGTCACACACGGAACAGCATGGTTTTATAATACAGGCAGGAAAATACAAAGAGTCTCTAAAAGTGACCAGGCAAAATAATGGCTCATGCAGCTTCTGTTTTATAGTGTCCTGTTGGTAAATCTAATCAAGACGGGCTTTTATTAATACTTATAGAGACATATTAAATAAACAGGCAAAATCTTGCATACAAAACATCGGACAAAAATTGACCTATGATGAAATGTTAATAGAAAAATATGTCATTACTCTAAAAGGTCACACCAGACCATCGCCTTGTGTGATCATTTTCAGAATGTCAGTAAGTGGTCAGGTATGATTGGACCATTTCCCATATTGCTCCTATATTGTAAGACACATGAACTCGGACCAGTAATAGAAGCCATAAGAGAGAAGGAATTGTATGTGACCCTCAGTTATATGCATTAGGAGTCTTATGCACACTCCCACTATAGGTTGTCTGCTGGCAGTGACCTTGAAGGCCTCGGTGTTGACGTCTACTCCATGCATGCTTGGCTATGCATCTTCACAGAACAGACTGGATGAAAAGTTAATAACACAATTATATGTCGGTAATTGTGGTGAACATAAGTAACATAAGAAGTTAAAAGAAATAACAGAATGGGTAAAACAAGAAACTTTTACGCAATGGAAGCTAATGAAGAACAATCATTTGTTGGCCTTTCTAGATTCTAGATTCTAGCCACCTGAACCTTGTAAAAGACATTCCATGTTTTATCTGAGGCTTAACAGGCATATTCATTATATATTCACATATTGACATATTAGATTTTTAGAAGGACTCCTTCAGTAAAGCTGCTGATAATATTCATAGTCAGTGATGTATCTAGTGATGTTTAGGCTTTCACAAAGTTTAAAATAATGTTTTTCTAATGACACTGCCCTGTGCCACTGGGTCAGGCAGACTTTCAGCCGCTTCTTTCATGTCCGCCTCTGCCCATGATGTGTTCAACAGTTGGGGTCTGCCATCAGGACCCAAAATTTCAACCATGGGTGCTTGGAGTGTTAAATTATGCAAGCTGTTACTGCGTTTTAATTCACCTCCATACTGAGTGCCTTGTCTAGTTGTACTAGGATCAAACTGTGTTTCAAGCAGTGAGAGGGGTTTAGTCGGAACTGAGTCGCACCAACCGTGAGTCTCTCTTACTCACACGCCAACTCCGTAAGTCTCACTTACGCAACCTCCGTAAGTCCCGCTTATGAGTTCCCCCTTATTTAACCTGCACAGAGCTCCCATTAAGCCTCGCTTATGACTCTTCCGCCAACAGGAAAATACACTGGTAGCGACCCAGACACCCTCTGTAAGCCACACTTACGAGAAAACAAGCATCTAGAAAACCACCTATTTCAGGCGGACAGATGTCCATGCAATTGCTGCCTTGAAATACCGTTCTAGATCGAGAGTACTCTTTCCCCTCTTTTATGGACTCAAACCAAAGGACTTCCAACCCGTGGGCCGTAAAATACACCAAACCTAATTCTGAAGTTTTGAGCAAAGGCTTCTCTCACCTCAAATGATTGGGGGGTAGGCCTTTAACTCCCAAATTTGGTTCTTAGCGCTGAATGGTCCAACTCAGATCCCCTCTCCGTCCCTTAAGTTCTTTTCGCGGGGGTTGAGAGTCAGGGTGGCGCCTTCCCAGGATCAGACAACGGAGAATTCAGGCGTGAGTCCCATCTGGGTCGCCAAATGTCGCCGCAAAAGCTGACACAGGTGAGAAAAGCAATCCAAAAAAGGACAAAGAAACTGTTTTGCTCAAAATAATCAGAAAGAGTTTATTGACGCTTGCGAGTGGAGATCTGAACCTTCCTGTGTAGGCCTGCAGGGGCAGTCCCTTCGCCCACCAGTCCAGATTCAGTCTCCCAGACAGGAAAACAGATACGTTCTTATAGGAATTCGTTACCATGTGTTCCTGTAAGGCCAACTCCCCGGGGCCCTCTCCATAAAAGGAAGTCAGGAAGCTTCTATCAGTTCCTGGTCCAGGTGCGAATATTTTGCTGTCCCCCCGGACGTTAGGCCCAAAGTATGACCTTCCAGAAACACTGTAGCTTATAATAAAATCCCTCTTGTTATGTCTAATTCTCTGTCCCTGGAGACAGATTAGCCTTGCGGAAAACTACACGTAACTCAATAAGCTACTTAAAGAATCAAGTAATGAACAAATGAAAGAGTAAATGATTAACAGTAATGAAAATGTCAATTTTCTCCAACAGCCTAGTTGTGTTTTTTTGGCTAGCTTATAGGGAGAATTATGCTTCATCTAGTCTTTCGTTGGTCAGATGATCATATGGGTGAAATACTGGCCTATTTGATAATTAGTATACATGTCTTTGTTATGGTGGGTGACAGATTGGGTGTGAATGATCGACAGCCTGCTCTTCGAGTCAAAAAGGCTATATTTGCACATTTATGTCGGGTCTTATGTGGAAAAAGGGTCTTTGGACTGTGGGGAGAAAACAGAGCTTTGACCTGAAACCCATATATGAAGCTCTTTCCACACTTGAAAGTGTGATACAGTCTGTGCTCTGATGTTTTTGGAGACCATTCTTTGTAGAAAAACCCCATCCACACTTTAAGCAATGATAAGGTTTCTGTCCTCTGTGAATGCGCTGGTGTGTTTTGAGATTATTCTTCTGTCTAAAACTCTGTCCACATTCTGAGCACTGATATGGTTTCTCTACTATATGATTGCATTGGTGTATCTTGAGACAGTAAAACAACTCCCCCTCTCTGAGTACTGGTAAGGTGTCCTTTTTGTGTTTATCTGTGAGATGATGCGTCTCAGAAATCCCTCACAGTGGCTTCCCCTGATGTAGTTGTGGAAGTAAATTTTCACCGTGGTTGTAGGTGGGCAGTAGGACGAGAGGACTTGCAGGTGATCATTTGTTTCTGTAAGATAAACATAAAAAAAAGAAAAAAATTCAGTGCCAGGTGCAACACAATAGTGAACAACACAGAACCCATGTGACTCTCTTGAACCTACAGCTTTATAAATTCATGACTAAACCCCAGCCACAGATATTTTTGAGCTGAAAAAGACCCTTGAATAGTACCCAAGATACAGTGCCACCAGAAAGTATTCACACCCTTTTACTTATTCCACATTTTAAATTACAGACATTGATGAAAGACTGGTGAATGTACGGCAATACCTTCTATTCATGCTCAGGCTTGAACATCAGCACGGTTCACTTAGTGAAACAGTCATTTGCACACAATTGTAAAACATAGAAACAAGCTGTTAATTGAAGACTAGACACTCTTCACCTTTTATAATGCTCATATCCTCCAGAGGCTCCAGCTTATCTCCTCCAGAGGCTCCAGCACGCAGCTCATCTCCTCCAGAGGCTCCAGCACGCAGCTCATCTCCTCCAGAGGCTCCAGCTCGTAGCTCATCTTCTTTTTCACGATAACGGTGTATGTCGGCCAATGCAGAGGCAGCCTGTGACTCTCTTTACTCTGTAGTCAGCAGACTGCAAAATCTCCAAGAGCCCTTTTTTTAATATCAGGGGACTATAATCATGCATCTCTGGACTCTACACTGCCCTCTTTCACCCAGTATGTGAGATGCCCCACCAGAGACAATAAAACATTGGACTTACTGTATGCCAACACAAAAGTGGCATACAGTTCATCACCTCTCCCTCCCCTGGGAAGATCTGATCACAACCTGCTGCACCTTGTTCCTGTGTATGAGTCCTTAGTGCGCAGGGAGCCACCAGTCACCCGCACAGTGCAAAGATGGTCGGAGGAGAGCGAGGAGGCTCTTAAGGACTGTTTTGAGTCTACTGTGTGAGGGGTGCTTTGTTATGACCATGGGGAGGACATCGACAGCCTTGTGACCTGCGTTACAGACTACATTAACTTCTGTGTGGATAACACCATACCCACCAGGACTGTGAGGTGCTTTTCCAACAACAAACCTTGGATTACGCCAGAAATAAAAGCCGTCCTCAAGCATAAGAGGAGGGATGTGAGGTGGGCAAATGAAGTGAATCACTTTTTTAACAGGTTTGATTCATCCAGGATGCAGTCTTCAACATGGGCTGCAGACACTCCTACCCCTGCTGCTGCTGTTCCACCTCTGACACCTCACACACTTCACACCTCCTCCACACACCCTGCTCACTGCTCCCCACACCCAACCACCACATCCAGTACACATCCAGCACACGGCTCCAGCC
>JBBJLS010044913.1:0-13710 GCA_037577275.1 Bryconaethiops microstoma
GCCTGGAGAACTGTTCCTCAAGAACACATTAACATACAAGAAAGTCTGGATCTCTGGAAGCAGAATATGAAGAAATGAGGGGGGATCAAGACTTTTGCACACTAACGTACATTGGAGTCTACTCTTTTCAAGGGGTTGAATAAGGGCTGGGTAGGTCATATATAGATCCTGGGCATCACGTTCTGACTAACATGCAGAAGTCAGTCAGTCGAACCACTGACATTATGCTTTGAATCACGCAGACCAGACGCTCAGCGTGTCTTTAAAGAGATGGCCTTCAAAGCCCAGCCCAGCGTGTACTTAACATCTAGGAGCTTTAAACATCTAGGAGCTTTAAACATCTAGGAGCTTTAAACATCTAGGAGCTTTAAACATCTAGGAGCTTTAATTAGGCCCGAGTACAGCTTTCTGTCCAACCTGACTTGACCCGAACTCACAAGAACCTAAAAAAAGTCAAAACCTGACCTGATCAACCTGATTATGGATCAGTAATTTACTTGAATTTAAGATTATTGTGTCCTAAAATGGTCCAGACTGGATTATCCTCTCTCAACCGGTTACATTACTGTGTAGAAAAACGATTGGACACCTCAGACTGCAAGAATTCAGCTTGATTTTGACCCGTCATTGATAATCTTCCAGTGTCGGACCTGAATGGGAACTCCAGAACTAGGAATGGGGGTCTGAAAAACACTCACGTGGTGTCTGGGATGCATTTTATGTTGCTTTCACCTATAGAACTGTACAAAAGTCTTGAGCCACCCCACAGTACCATCTGGAAAGCATCTGGCCGGCAACGGCTTCGTTTTCAGCAGAACATCACGGTAGAAAAAACAGGATGGATAGCCCAGATCTCAACATTACGGAAGCAGAGTGGAACCATTTGGACAGAGAACAGAACAAAAGACAGCCGACGCCCAGAGAAGAGCTTTGGAATGTCCTTCAAGAAGCCTGGAGAACTCTTCCTGAAGAGCTTAAAGAAATGACAGGAGAGCTCGTCTAAGAGAGTTCAGGCTGTGAATGGTGGTCCTAACGGAGCTCAGACACACACTGACTTTAAAGCTGGTTAGAATTAAACACACCCTCTTTGTGTTTATTCTGAAAGTACCGTGTGTTTGAATATGTTGCAATAAATCCGAGCAAAATATAAAGAAATGAGGGGTGGCTGAAGACTTTTGTACGGTACTGTATATTAAAAACAGTGAAGAGAACGAGGCAGAAATACCCCCGTCTCCTCCGGGGAGGTTCATTACCGATAGAAAAGAAAGATATTGGTGAGGAACAGTGGCACGTTTCCGCAGCAGGTGAGTAGCTGGGGTGTGATGTAATAACACAGTCCATACTGTCCTCTTTAGGACATCCTGAAACAGGTTTACCATTGTTTCCTTCTTTTTTTTTTTTTACCTTTTTCTTTCTGGAACACGAAACCATCCTTTTCCTATCGCCTCAGTATCTGCGGTCCTCGATTTCTTGACCTCCTCCCAGTGAGCTGTAAACTCGTGCAAGGTCATCAATGATTCCTGGGGTCATAATTACTATGGTCACCTAAGCTGACATCTAACTATTGTGAAGGACAAAAATATTGATTTCAGCATAATAAAATGAAAGATAATATAAATTAATATCTTGAATGTATGTATGTATGTATGTATGTATAAATAAATGTATGTATGTATATATATATATATATATATATATGTGTGTGTGTGTGTGTGTGTGTGTGTGTGTGTAAATGTCGACAACCACCCCGGTGAGAAGTTGGCGCGGATTTATTGGAAGAACGTGCACAGGAAGGGTTGGTGCGTGGGGGGGCGGGGTTTGGAGGTGCGAGCGGAGGTGCCGGGTCGTAAGAGGTGTAGTCGAGGTCACCGGCGTGGAGAGGGCAAAGTCCTCGGGCCTGGAACCTATGTGCCAAGACAGTTTTGGTGCATGTGAAGTCACGTCCACACTGCTGTGTAAACTGGTTCTCTCTTGTCTCTCGGGCGGCCCCACACTGAGTGGCTCCTACCTCCGTTCCAAAACCAGGGCGCTGAAGGGACGCGCCGCGGCCGGTTCAGCACCCTGGAGTATTTGACCTGGCGCTGCAATATATATACATGTATAAATAAACATGAGCCGATACTCGAGGTATAGGGACAGGAGAAACAGAACCATCACTGATAGAAAAGTATATGGTCATAAACAGTAAGTAGAAGTCTGGCAGGAGATGATTCAGATTCAGCTTTTACAGTTCTGCAGAGTCTGAGCTCGGAGATCAGACGGAGAGGAGTGGCTGAGTTTGGCTCACCTTGCCGCTCCCCTCCTCTGTCGGCCGTCTGATTCAGCAGCTGTGGCCGTTGATAAATGCCATATCTCTCCGCCGCGGTGGCCCTCCAACTTCCGTCAGCCACCGTGGGGGAAAACGAGCCATCTGGTCGTGGGTTTTTGGGCTCTGGCGTGGACTCCAGCGCGCCGGCTGACAGGTGGTCTCCTAAGTCAATCCGCCGCAGGCACAGTTCCGCTCGGTATCATCTCATCACCATGCAGGCTTCACTATAACCACCTGAAAACATGCCGCACATCACTGACGGCGCCTCGCTGCTCGGGCCCGGGCGCGCCGACACTGAAGACCTGAATACTGAAGACCTGCTCCTGCTCGTTATTATCAGTACGGCCCACTGAAGGCGATTATACAAGGTTGAACTCAACCATGAACAGACTTATACACTTACTGTGTAGGAAAGTACGGATATTTAATTGTAAATGTAAATGGAGACGTAACTGATATGTGCAGAAAAAATGATTTTTTTTATGTGGTTGCTGGAGAAAAGACCACTGTCTCTTATGTGAGAGATGTTTGTTCTCATGCCTGGTCAAGCTGTGCTCACTGGCCCTCACATACAGACTCAGCAAGCAGAGCAGAAAACTATTTGCTCTACAAAAAAAAATCACTCTAACGTTTTTTTTAAATGTCACAATTCAGTTTGTCAATTTTAAAATACTCACTTCCAAAAAACACTTTTATTTCAAGTTTTAATTTATTTTTTTTATTTTTATTGAGGGCCCTGTGTTCCCCCTGTTTTCTCTCTGTGTCCTCCCTGTGTCCTCCCTGTGTTCCCCCTGTTTTCTCCATGTGTCCCCCCGTGTTCCCCCTGTGTTCTCCCTGTGTTCTCGCTGTTTTCTCTCTGTGTCCTCCCTGTGTCCTCCCTGTGTTCCCTCTGTTTTCTCCCTGTGTCCCCCCTGTGTCCCCCCTGTGTTCCCACTGTGTTTCCCCTTTGTTCCCCCTGTGTCTCCCCTTTGTTCCCCCTGTGTTCCCCCTGTGTTCTCCCTGTGTCCTCCATGTGTTCCCTCTGTTTTCTCCATGTGTCCCCCCATGTTCCCCCTGTGTTCCCACTGTGTTCTCCCTGTGTTCCCCCTTTGTTCTCCTTGTGTCCTCGCTGTTTTCTCTCTGTGTTCCCTCTGTTTCCTCCCTGTGTTCCCCCTGTGTTCCCCCTGTGTCCCCCGTGTTCCCGGTGTGTTCTCCCTGTGTCCTCCTTGTGTCCTCCCTGTGTTAACCATGTGTTCTTCTTGATTCATGAGGCTTGTCAGTTCTTTTTCTAGACACTTTAATGACAAGTGCAAACAAATGTCCATGCTTGTCTGATCGGTGCCTCTGGCTTTAATAATGCCGAGCTCGAGACCTGACAATCTGGCATGCAACGTTCAGCCTTCAAGCCTCAAACCTGAAAAATGAATGTGCTGGTCTTCTTCACAACAAGCTTCATTCATAGAAAATAATCCCATTTAAATCCCAAACTCACTACTAGTCAGAAAAATCACCATTTCATTTCATTTCATTTCATTTACGGCATTTAGCAGACAGTATTACATACAGTATCCTCCTCTAACCCCCGCCGGCTACAGCAGTGTCCAGTTCTCCAGCATGGCGAATGACACCAGAGTGTACGTTTCCCACTGAAAGCAGAATATTTGATTTGTTTTGGTTCCTGTTTGATATTTTGTAGCTGTGAATACTGGAGCGGGCCGAGCTCTGTCTCTGCAGCAACATTCTGAGCAGTGACAGGAATTCAGCCAAACTCAACAGGGCTTCAAAGCCCATCAAAGGGACGGAGGGGGTGATGCTCGATGCATAATCTACATTAGCATATCATGGTGTTACACAAGATGTGCACACGGTGTGATGAAAGCACTTTGGAAATGAAGGTTCAGATCTGTGGTCTGAGGACTGTCATCCTTTTAGACCTACAGATAAAGCTGTCCATCCCTGACATAATAATAATTAGGTGTATGTACGTGTGTTTGTGTGTTTATAGCTCTCTGTATATATATATATATATATATGTATATGTGTGTGTGTGTGTGTGTGTGTGTGTGTGTGTATATATATATATATATATATATATATGTGTATATGCACAGTGATGTGAAAAAGTGTTTGCCCCTTTCCCGATTTCTCTTTTTTTTCCCCATGTTTGTCACACTTAAATGCGTCAGATCATCAAACAAATTTAAATATTAGTTGAAGACAACACAAGTAAACACACATTATTTTAAGTAAAGGATTTTATTATTAAGGGAGAAAAAAAATCCAAATCTGCATTGCCCTGTGTGACAAAGTGATTGCCCCCTCGTTGAAACATGACTTAACAGTGGTTCATCACAGCTGAGTTCAATATCTCTAGCCACACCCAGGCCTGAGTACTGCATCACATGTTCTCTATCAAGAAATCACTAAAATAAAACCTGCCTGACAAAGTGAAGTAGACCAAGAGATCCTCAAGAGCTAGACATCATGCCGAGATCCAAAGAAATTCAAGAACAAATGAGAAATTAAGTAATTGAGATCTAACAGTCTGGAAAAGGTTATAAAGCCATTTCTAAAGCTTTGGGACTACAATGATTCACAGTTAGAGCCATCATCCACAAATGGTGAGAACATGGAACAGTAGTGAACCTTCCCATGAGTGGCTGGCCAATCGAAATTACCCCAAGAGCGCAGCAACGACTCATCAAAGAGTTAACAAAAGACCACACAACAACATCCAAAGAACTTCAGGCCTCACCTGCCTCAGTTAAGATCAGTGTTCATGACTCCACCATAAGAAAGAGACCGGGCAAAAATGGCCTGCATGGCAGAGTGCCAAGACGAAAACCACTGCTGAGCAAAAAACATTAAGGCTCAATTTTGCCAGAAAACATCTTGACGATCCCCAAGACTTTTGGGAAAATACTCTGTCGACTGACGAGACAAAAGTTGAACTTTTTGGAAGGTGTGTGTCCTGTTACATCTGGTGTAGAAGTAACACCGCATTTCAGAAAAAGAACATCAAACCAACAGTAAAACGTGGTGGTAGTGTGATGGTTTGGGGCTGTTTTGCTGCTTCACGACCTGGAAGACTTGCTGTGATAAATGGAAACATGAATTCTGCTTTCTACCAAAAACTCCTGAAGGAGAACGTCCGGCCATCTGTTCGTGACCCGAAGCTGAAACAAACTTGTTTTTTTTTTCTCCCTTAATAATAAAATACTTTACTTAAAAACAGCATTTTGTGTTTACTTGTTTTGACCAATATTTAAATTTGTTTGATCATCTGACACATTTAAGTGTGACAAACATGGGAAAAAAATGAGGAATCAGGAAGGGGGCAAACAATTTTTCACACCACTGTGTGTGTTTGTGTGTGTGTGTGTGTGTGTGTATATATGTGTTAAAAATTTAAGACACTGAAACCTTAACTCTCCATAACTCACAAACTAAATCAAATACACCAATTATCTTTTCATACATACAATTTATCTGTGCACTGTTTTTACTGTAGTAATAGTAATGAAATGCATTTTCAAAACGATTAGACTGTAATATATTAAAATTCAACGCAATCATCAGAGTGTTAAAGTGCTTGTTAGCAAATGTACTCAGAGGGTAACATGAAGAGGAATTTTACCAGTGTGTGGAACATAACACAATTTCAAATAAAAGAACTTCATAGAAAAAGAGGTTTGGTGTGAGCATAAGACACGCGTACAGAACACTGCAACACCTATAAAGAGATTGCAAATAATGTATCACAGGTGGTTAGTATAAGTACAGTGCCCTTGCAAAAGTATTCACCCCCCTTGGCATTTTTCATGTTTTGTTGCCACACAACCTGGAAATAAAACGTTTGCACCACTTCATTCACAGAACATGCCTTCAAATTTGAATATTTTTTTATTTATTGTGAAGCAAACAACAATTAGGACAAAATAACAGAAAACTTCAGCGTGCATAACCGTTCACCCCCCCTAAAGTCAGTACTTTGTAGAGCCACCTTTTGCAGTAATTACAGCTGCAAGCCGTCTACGAGTTAGCCACATCTCGCCACTGGGATTTTTGCCCATTCCTCAGGGCAAAACTGCTCCAGCTCTTTCATGTTGGATGTTTTTCGCTTGTGAACAGCAATCTTCAAGTCCAACCATAGATTCTCAATTGGATTGAGGTCTGAACTTTGACTAGGCCATTCCAACACATTTAAATGTTTCCCCTTAAACCACTCGAGTGTTAACAGCATGCTTCGGGTCATTGTCCTGCTGGAAGGTGGACCTCCGTCCCAAATCTCAAATCACAGGCAGACTGACACAGGTTTTGCTCAAGAATATCCCTGTATTTAGCACCATCCATCTTTCCCTCGACTCGGACCAGTGTCCCAGTCCCTGCTGCTGAAAAACATCCCCACAACATGATGCTGCCACCAAGTTTCACTGTGGCGATGGTGTTCTTGGGGTGATGGGATGTGTTGGGTTTAGTCTCATCTGACCAGAGCACCTTCCTTTTTTCTTGCCACTCTTCCATAAAGTCCAGCTCTATGGCGTGTACGACTTATTGTGGTCCTATGGACAGATACTCCAGTGTCTGCTGTGGAACTCTGTAACTCCTTCAGGGTTACCTTTGGTCTCTGTGCTGCCTCTCTGATTAGTGCCTGAGGCAACTCTGATAGAGTTTTGGTGGGCAGACCTCTCTTGGCAGGTTTGTTGTGGTACCACGTTCTTTCCATTTGAAGATGATGGATTTGATGGTGCTCCGGGGGATCATCAAAGATTTGGTTACTTTTTTAGAACCTAACCCTGACTTGTACTTAACAACTTTGTCCCTGACTTGTTTAGTGGTGTTACAGCCTCTGGTGACTTTCAGCAAAGGTGTGTTTATACTGACAGATCATGTGACACACATGTGAGATTGACTTCATTTCACTAATTATGTGACTTTTGAAGGTAATTGGTTGCACCAGAACTTTTTAGGGGATTCATAGCACAGGTGGCGAATATATATGCACATGCCAATTTTCTTTTTTTTTTTTTTTTTTAATTCTTTATGTATATTTTTCTCATTTCACTTCACCAACTTAAGACTATTTTGTGCAGATCCATCACATAAAATAAAATGTAAGAACATTAAAATTACAGGTTGAAATGTAACAAAATAGGTAAAAAGCTAATGGGGGGATACTTTTGCAAGGCACTGTATATAAACAAAATTAGAAATTAATGTAATAACACTACATTTTTATAAGTAATTTTATTTATTTCCACTCATTAACTAATGAATAAGGTGTGGTGTGTTAGAGGTGAGGTGCATTATATCAGAAAAAACTTCCTTACCTATGGGAACTTCCTTCCAGGTGGTAATGAGTCTAGGTTTGCCCTTACTGATAACAGGACCTACTTCTGAAGCCCATGTGTCTCCTGTGCTACAAGCCAAAGCTCCTAAGAGTGACAGGCACATCCAGGAAGCAGAATACTGCTTCCCAAAGTCCACAGCCATCTCCCCTGGACCAACCTCGATCATATAGAGCAAAGCCAGTTCTGTGGGCACACCCCCATTACAGAAAACCTGAACCCAGTTCCTCTGGCCACCTGCAGGATGATAAACACAGAAAAGCAGAGCAGAATTAGAATTATGGCAATGATAAAATGCAAAAATGCTGAGTAAAATGGGCAGAATAATATTAGTTGTATTAGCGGTAAGCTGAACTACTGAAGACATGTACATTCATGCCAATGAATGAACATTTGTCTCAAAGTAAGAGGCCAGTGTTGTGTTGAGTTAAAGCTTAATGATGTACACATACTAAACCTGTGTAATCGTTTCTCTTTGGCTGAGCCAGTTCATCAAAGGAATCTCAGCACAACACTCTTATCTTAGTTTGAATTTCATATACATGCGTACATGCAAGTCTTTTGCATGTGATTCTCTCTTTCTCCCCCCTACTATGATCAGTTCCATGGTGATTTCCAGTCAGTGGAAATAGCGTAAGATTTTCCTCTGGTAAATATTATCTCAATCTCAGGATTTGGTTATATGTGATGCTGCTTTTGTGGATAAGTGTGTAATGTTATCTCTGCCATTCCATTTGTGACTGCTTGTATAGTGGGGTAAATTCAAATCTCCCTCCAAAGGCCTGGCCTTTGTTTACCACCAAGCGTGGAAGTCAAAAGGCCATATAACCGGGAGTTCGTAAAATTCCAAAGCTGACTGAAGTAAAGCATATCAGGAGGTCATAAATCCCATACATACGCGCAGATAAACAACTCACTAACACGTGCATTTTGACAAAAGCAGATACAAACATCAAAACAGTCTCTGTGATCACTCAACAACTATATGGCATTGTCCTGTTAAAGGGTTTTACTCACACCCGGCTGTATTACTGGTCTGTGTCAGTAAACACTATTTAATGGAATCCCGTGACTGTTAACACTAAAGATATGAAGCCAACTGAAGCCACACCATTGCTGAACTTTTAACCTTCAGATTATTAGTTAATTAAATTATTGTAATAGATTTAACACATCTATGAAATGTATATTAATTCATATTAATTAAATTACAATAATTTATAGGTGCAAGTAATTTTATGAAGCTGATTACTTAGCGAGAATTACACTAGCGGCATCTACAGCAGCCTCCATAGCCATGAATTCACCATGCTTGCTCTCGCATACAGACTTTTAAGGTGACTCACCCCACTGCTCTCTCTCCCATTCATTACGAAGGTCACTTGGATCCTGATCAACCAATCGATAAACTCAATACAAGTGCAAGGGTCAGAGTTTTCTCTAATTACTCACATGGACAAAAAAACTTTGTTTTAAAAAAAATGTACTCATCACAGATTCGAACTGCCAGTCTCTTCACTCAGCGCGCTGCATCGCACCACTGTATCAACTTGATGGCTCATACTAAGGCATTAACGAACTGAGTATTTGTAATTAAACCACAAGAAACAGTGACGTCTTTTTTTATAACTGATCTGAGGATTAGTGTCTATAAGTCTGTTTATGAGTCTACTGTGCGTTTTATTTATTTAAGAAAACTGACTGCTAAGTGTCTGCAGACCGGTGATGGGCAGCGGTAACAGCTTTAAATTCAGGATGTGAACATTTGAAACATACCTTCTTTATATTCTGAGTCAAAGCGTTTCTTTACGTCCCCCTTCCATCTTGTCAGTTTGGTGGATGTAATAAAAAATGCAAGTAGAGCTGTGAAGAAGCTCATGTTGGCCATGGTGAGAACAAAACCAACCAGCAATGCTGTAAAAAAAATGCAAACACCACAACAATATGAGTGGAGATATAAAATACAGACTTTCATTTCATCCCTAGTTTTTGTAGAATATTGTTTTTTCCATTATGGTGGTAAAAATGGACGCACATATTTTCTAATAACCCCTTTTAAAAGTGCTAATCTTTTTATGCAAGGCCAGTGATGAATGTGCACATTATACAGTTAGATTGCAAAATATATAGAACAAAATCACAAATTTTAATAAAAGTAGCCTCTGGAATTATAACTGTGATAACTGTATGTGACAAACATCTTGAATCTTGAAGACTAGAATGGGTAAATAATATACAACAACACTTTTCTATAAATATTTGCCATTATGAAAAGCCTACTGTACAGAATGTCATGCAACATTCCAATTTAATGTTCATTAAGTAGGGTAACATCAATTTTCCAGTTCCACATATTTCCCCTTTCATAAAATGTCAATGACGTCAAAGAAAAAAAAGACATGAAACAACTTGTTCAAACTAAACAAATCGATTTTTATCTCTGAGGGAACATTTGAGAGGTAAGGGGAAAAAGCAAGAACCCATAAAACACTCAATAACTTTTAATGTATGATCTTCCACAATTTTAAATTAGCATTAGAGTATATCCTCTTCAATTCACTAACAAAGTCCTGACTGACCACCACAGGCGTGCTAAATTCTTACAGTAAATAATGGCATTTTTTGAAATACACAGGGTTTAGGATTTTAGGCTCATTTCTTCATTAATTTCTAAAATATATAGAGATCTAGGCATTTTTAGGAAAATGAGTATGGAACACATCAAGCATCAAGCAAGATTTTTCACTTGTAAGGCACTGAAGATGAAAAAAAAATGTATCAGGCAAACATTGCTCATAATTTACACAACTGAAACCAAAGCCAAAGAAGGTCAATTAAAATTTCACAAATCGTATCGTTACCACTTCCTTTGTTTTATACCACTCTTTTTTTTAAAGCAGTACATTAAGGTCACACTCATCTCTATAAGACTTTATATAATGTTCTCATTGTAATTAATTTTGTATTATGTGAAATAGTCTTTAACATGTGAAATATCACTACTTAGGTTAATATTACTTTATTCTACTATCTCTATTAGGTGCAATAACATACTTCTAACTACTATTTGTGGCACTAGAAATTCACTGTAAGTTACTTATTTTTAGTAGTAATGCCCCAGCTTTGGTGCATATAGCATAGTGTTTGTCATATAAAGTATTTTCTGGAGAGTTTTTATTGTATTTATCTAGACTTTAGGTTTTATATTGTTTTTCTCTCTGTGTCTCTGTGCAGTCGTAATATAAGCAAATTTCTCTAGGATCAATAAAGTTTTCTGATTCTGATATATCTTAGATAAAGGCCAAAACATTTGAGACTGGGCTTTTATATGGAGACCAGTGACATTTTCTGAAAGTATTAAGTAAATCTTGGGTGATCTATCAATAGATCATAATAAATCATTTTCATGTCCAAACTGTAGCTCTGCAATCAAATTGGATTGCAACTGCTTGACCACTGAGCCCTGATAAGCTTTCTTCTCTCTGAAACTTATAAAACCAAACCTTCATCAGTGGGAGTGATCAGTGCTGTTCTGGGAATCTACCACCCTAAAGAGTACAAATATAACACACCTGACTCTAAAATTCAGATATCCATGAAGGCCCTCATTCAATTTATCAGGACGGTAGATCTCCAGTACCAGGTCTGGTGATCTCTGATAGAGTTGTGTAATATCTCACCTCCCAGAGCACCACCATGGTCCAGACTCCTTCTCCTTAAAGCACGAGAGGTGAGAATTAGAGGGACCAGAACAGAGAACAGCCACCTCCATGGAGAGACAGGCTGTAATGTGCCTGAAACATATTCATGATAGCCAGATGTAACTCTCATATTTTTTTATTTCAGCAACACACATCACAACACTTCAGTACCCAGGCTATTAAGGAGTTAGAACTTTGATAAGAGGAGATGAGCTTACCATAATATGTGCTAGCAGACATGGATATGACCCAGAGGGACAATGAGATAGCCAAAGTGAAGCATAATACAATCATATCAGTCATCATGTTGACGTATTCCTTCACTAATATTTCATCCTCAAAGTGCATTATTCCTTTTGAGAGGTATGCCTGTGAAACACAAGAGGAACCCAAAAAGGATATGAAGTTAAAATATCTTAGAAAATAAGATAATTGTAAGGCAGGGGTGAATAATTATGTGTGTAATGCGCCAGCGTGGCTACAGGTTTTTGTTCCAACTGAACAAGATACACCTCAACTGTCATAAGACTGAGACTAACTGATTAAGTGGAGTGATTGTGTTTCTGCTTGACTGGAACAAAATCACACAGGGGCCTTTGTGGATAATACTGACGACCCATGCTGTAACTGTAATGATCGGATATGTGCACCACCTACTTCTACAACTACACCATCACTCAACACTTACTCTGTACATAAGTCATTTCTTGAGTTTGAGGACACGGCATTTATCAGTGTATTTTGCTATATTAAGATTATAGTAAACAATACACATTTAAATCATTTATTTGAACAGGACAAATTTTGCCCAAAATAAAGGGAGAAACAAGACCATTTTTTCAACATTCTTTAGCGTCGTCTGACGTTAAGTGTCCATCCAATGCACCATTTCATTACCCTGGCAATTAAAAAAAAGAATACCACTTTGCTGTTGCCTGGTGTTTAGAAGTCAAATTCATTTCTAAAGACTCATAAAAATGTTTCCAGCACCAGGCTGCATATTTACAACTGTTTTCTGTGTATGGGGGAGTTTAGCTTCGAATGTCTGGTTCCTATCCTGTGAACTATTCTGACTTAGTAAGTTTCTCTAGAATGACGCATCAAACCACTCTGAATTACTCTGTTCTCGGTCTGGTAGGAGGAGTGCTTCCTATAAGGTAATCCTCATTTGGGCCTAAAGTCCAGTCTTGTGTAATAACACTGCTTTGTGAAATGAAGAATTTACGGACCGTGTCTTCACTCGTTGACGCCCGTGCAGACTGCGTTTAACACGCAATCTAAAAAGAAGCAAATAAACGACCCTCTTGTAGAGAAGAACATCCCACATAGTCTTGCTACAAATGCTGAGACTTTTACTGCTTGAACTAAATACGACAGTTCATTATAACTGTAGCCACCAGAAGATCTGGAACAGTAACGTGACTAACGTTCTCTTTAACGTTCTCGTGTACTCTGCAGTGTTAGGTAGCTAACGCCAATATTGCCAATATAAAAATGATTTATCCTGTGTAAAATATATTCAGTAACCGAAGCTGTAAGGTAGAATCCCAAGCCAGGTGAGCTGGCTCTGCAGGACTGTCTCACAGAGCATGCTCTGAAGTGTACCTGTAATAAACATTTTCACGATTTAGATGCGATAGTTCCATAGTGAAACTCAGTCGAAGTCCAGAAAATAAGAGGAAGTGTGTGTTAACTACAGCCTCTTGGTAGTGATTGGTTAGAGTTGTTCGACAAAGCTCTCTTCTTTTGTGTTTTTTGAACGTTGTAGACGGGTAACAGGCCTGCTCCTATACTGCCACCCGCTGTATTGGCTGAGAAAGGTATCCTCAAAAATGATTAAGTTTAAAGTGTAAAGTAAGCAAAGAGGAACTTAAAGTAAATTAAATTAACAATCATTTATTATTATACACCACTGCCTTGTCATCTTTATTATATTAATCCTTCAAAATGAATCTAAGCCCTGTCAATGAGAATCTCTTTTTCAAAGCAGTGCTTTGCAGAAAACAGACTCTATCCACTTTATCCTAATTACTATCAGTCCCAAACACCCATTGTGTATCTGTAGTAATTGCCCTGTGATAACGTCCTATATTTTACATATATACTTAATATACAGCATGCATTTAGTCAAAAAAGCTCTGATTTTAAAAAAAGTTTCTGATGTTGAAAGTCTGTTTCCTAGCCCTTAGCAAAAAGTAGTTTATTCAAGTGAATTACGATTATACTCATTTTATACTAAAACTGAGGCAGTATACTTGAAGTTTACTTTTTATATATTATATATTTTATATACTTATGAATAGTATAGTGAAGTATACTTGACTTATACTGATAAGTATAAAGAAAAGTCTAAGACTAAGTGCATTAATACTTA
>JBBJLS010044934.1:0-13709 GCA_037577275.1 Bryconaethiops microstoma
TCTCTCTCTCTCTCTCTCTCTCTCTCTCTCTCTCTCTCTCTCTCTCTCTCTCTCTCTCTCTCTCTCTCTCTATGATTGTAGCTCCAACACTGAATAGAATTAAACAAAATAAAATTTACATTAATTCAGTAGTGCTTGTCTGCATGTATCTTCTCTGTTCATCATGTTTCCAGTGACAATTTTTAGTACTGGCTATTTGTTTTCAAAAGAACAGCCAGCATCAGCTCTGGCCAAGGCAAACACTGACCTTGAGCTTTGCAATGATCCTCTAATGCTATTGCATGTAAGCTAGAACTGCACGAACAAATACACACACCATCATTAAACACAAGAGTAAGTTGGACACACTCACATGCTATAAAAGACAGTAAGAGAGTCCCATGGAATAGATTTTCATTAATGGAAAAAAGGCTAATTTTTCATAATTTCATGATCATTTATAACTAGCTGAGATGTAAACAAAGCCATAAGCTTTCATGGTTGTTCATGGTTTTCATCATAGCCCTTACACAGAAATAACATAGTAGCGTAGGTGAGTAAGACATTACCTGTGCAGGTGAAGAATTTGGACTCTCCAACACTCAGTTCCACTTTGCTGAGGGATATAGACACCTGAAGAACAGCTGGAAACAGAGAGAGAGAGAGAGAGAGAGAGAGAGAGAGAGAGAGAGAAAGAGAGAGAGTTATGCTATATTAAGAGAGCTTGAAAACTGCAGAAGGCATCAAACATTCAAAAGGCATTTCTGAAGAAGAAAGGTACAGTAATGATGGTAAGTGGAGAGACTGGGTTGTCTCTGATGGACAGACTAAAGAGCAGACGTGATTCAGCGAGATACGGACAACAGCTCCTGTGGTAAAAACCAACAGGCTCTAATAATGCATGCCGGAACTCCTCTCCACCACACATAACAAAAAAAACCCCAATGAAGCAGAGACAATAAGAATGTCGAAAAAGAATGTTTGATCTTCCCACCTCTCAGATTTTTCACATTTCCTTTGATTATAAAATTCTCACTTTTCTGCTCAACTCTAAGCACACAGGACAGGAGAGTGTATCAGCCCTGCTGTAACTGGGAGCCATCTATAGATGGCAGCGGGGAGACACCATGTTTTGGCTTGGTCTCTAGTGCTCCAATCCAAAACACTTGTAACAGTGCACCTTTCAGTTTTCCCCAGATACACTGCTATTGACAACCAGAACTGTCATCTTCTTCCTTCCTTCATTTCTCAGCTAATGTAGCAACTATGACCAGGATTGTTTTTACACACACAAATATATATATATATATGCTTTTGTATATATATACAAAGTAACTAAACACTAAAGAACAGAACTAAAACAGTACAGGAAGATTCCTATTTTCCCAATTACCGGAACAGAAACACCCCACTGAAAACTGACGCTCCTAAAATGAACTTTTCTTAGTCTCAGAAGAAATATAGGAGATCTCAGTAGCACTCTATTTCTCTAGGTTCCAAACCTTCACCGCCCTTAGTAAGCTGTATGTCCTTAGAAGAAAGGTGTAGAAGCATGAGGTCTGTTCCGCATCAACAGACTGCTGAAACTTTGAGATATAGAAGGCAGTAAAAAGCTCTCACACCTTTCTTCTTCTTATCATATTATTATTATTCATCTGAGATATTAATGAGATGAATCAGACAAAAGCATTTCACACAATACTTTGATCAAACCAAGAGACTTCCAGGGTTTGTTTCTCAGGGGATGAATTTCAGAAAGGGGAGGAAATTGCTCAAATCTCAAACTAAGACACCTCAAGTGTATTTATGAGAAGTAAATGTGATTAAAAAGTGAATGTTTCATCTACATTTCAGGAAAATATTAATCCGTCAAAATGACCATAAATGAATAAATGCGAAAAGAAACCTCACCCTTCCTAAAGCTGGCTCTTTAACTTTGAAAAGCTTCTAACCTACAACGTTTTCTTAGGGGCTAAGAATAATTGTGTGTGTGTGTGTGTGTGTGTGTGTGTGTGTGTGTGTGTGTGTGTGTGTGTGTGTACACACACAGGGGGAAGAGGAGGCTTGAATACTTCAACCATCTTCATCAAACATTCATGAAGCAAACAAATTAAAATACAATTCCGTGTCCCTGATGCAATTTAGACACAGTAGAAGGGATTCTGCACACTCAAAAGGTCTTTCTCATTTTAAATTAATGGCTTTATGACATTCAGGTTTATTTAGAATATAATTGTATGGAATTCATGATGACACTTTATGCAGTAACAGCTACCTCAAGGAGCAGCATTGTGTCTTATTATCTGGTGTTTGTATGGCTGACACCTCCAGCCAGCATAAGCAAGTTTTTGGGCAAAGGCACAACAGTCACAAAAAAAATCTCTAAATGAAATCATAACTGTTACAGAATTCATCTGAATGTGTTTTACCTCTTAATCCTCATACAAGAGCATAATGATAACCTATCAAGATTATAAAGGCATCTCTTTGTTGTCCAATCTCCAATTCCTGGCACAGGCTCGCCACTTCTGCCCTGTTCCTGTCACTGGATTACTGAGACTGGGTCTGCTTTTGGCTTTTTCATGTTGTTAGTCTCAGTTTAACAGTCATTATCATCTTCACCTGTGTTTCATTACCCTGAAGTTACGTGTTCTGTTAAACCTGTCTTCTCATTGGTTAGCTTGTTCAAGATTAGTTACACCCCTCACCTGCTATTTATCTCCATCTTTCTAACCTGTGTTTGGTTTTTACAGAGCACTTGCTATCATGGCCCGGTCAGGCTTGTGTGCTGTTTCTTTTCCCTTTGCTCTGGTTTGGTGATTTCCCTCAGGAAGGACTGAACCTGTACTAATGGTTTGAGTGGGAGTTTTACAATCCTGACCAGTGACTGTTTTCTCACCTTCCAAGCTGTTTACTCTGTGGTGAGCCTATGATCGAGTTTATGCATGTGCTTCACTCTGTGTTTTTTGTAGTATTTGGATTGATTTGCTTTTGTGATCAAACCATATGGATTAAACAGTATCTGTCCACTGAATTCCTACATCTGTGTCCCATTGTTTACCTTATGTGCAGACATGACAATTTCAACCTTGCTTAGCTATTAAAAAGCTACTGCCTATTGCAAAACAGATGATCTGTTTGGTCAAGGCCTCTTATGGTCATTAAATCTAACAATGAATTGCCATATAAATAACAGCAATTAAAAATTGTAAATGTTGTGTGCAACTATTGAGGAAGTATAAAATGGCTGAATTGATTATATACAGTGCTTCATAGCTGTTGATACTTAATTGATCCCAACTAAAGACTCAAGTGAATGCACCACAATAAAGCACACAGTGTGAACAATGCATTTAACCCACTCACCAAGAAAAGCAGTGGGCAGCCACTGTGTGGGGGATGGTACCTTTCTCAAGGGTACGTCAGTGGTGCCACTGACAGTCCTGGGATTTAAACCCATGACCTCTGGATTGCAGGGGAACTACCTAACATCCAGGCAAATCAGCTCCAGCTCAGATGAAACATTCCTTTCTCTAAAGGCCTCAATATTCCAACTCAGAAAGGAGAGTTTTTTCTGTCATTGTAAGACCCCTCACATTTCTCAACAAATGTGTTTGTTTTCCACTATCTGCATGTATTTGCTCAATCCAACTGACAAAAATACACCCTATTCACATAGTTTTGGGGTGAACATGATTGTAAAATCTATGAGCAGTAGAGAATAAATCTGGTCATTTTAATGGATTATTCAATTGTGACAAGCGCACTCACTGCCACACCTAGCAGAAATGAACCATGTTCAGTTTGCCAGATATGTGTGCTTTGAAACTGTGGAGTGAAACCAGAGCACCCAGCAGAAACCCACACCCTGGCCAGGAATCAAACTGACAGCCACCTTCTAGCTGCAAGGAGACAGCACTTCCCACAGCCCACTTTAACAACCATTTTTTATCACTGAGATTAAAAAAGAGTTTGAAGATTCTTTACCAATTTAAGGGTTCTTCCATGAACCCTTACATTATGTGACGGTTCCTTAATCTTATGTAAAGGTTCTTCACACTTCCACATCTTTTATTTTTTTACAAAAAATCATTTCTTAACAACCATGCATTTAAAAGTTCATCTGTTACACAATGCAAGGACCCTTTCTGGCATCTTTATTTTCAAAAGGGTGCCAGTATTGGTTTTCCAATGAAAACAGGTTTAGCATAGAGTAGTGCATGAGAAACAGCCCATATATTAATAAGTCCATCGCTTTTCCATCATTGTTCACCGTGGTCTCATCTTGAGCTTCTTGGAATTCAGCACCCGTATACTCACCTTTGAAAAGTGTGTGTTAGCTGTAATTAAGAACACAGACAGCCTGCACCTTTAGGCGGGATTGCAGAGTTCTAATTGCCTTTGATTTGGCAGAGGAATTTCAGAGGCTGAGAGCATTCCCTGCTGACACACAGCACCACCGAACAACGAAGAAGAGCGGGATGCCTGAGAAAATGGCTAAAAAACAGACACCATGCTGGGCCATTCACCCACGCACCCAGTGCAGTTTATGACACCCAAAAATCTCCGCTGGGGGAAATCAGGAAGGCTTGTGAGAGGGAAAAGAATGGACTTGAATTGGTGGCAGAGTAACAGACCAAATTAACATTTAATTCTGCTTTCATATTTGAGCCACTTTGGCTCTTTCTTCCCACACAATAGTCTCTTTTAGCACTTCCAAATACTGCTACTTCTAAATCCTTCTCAGACCACTTTGAAGGGTAGTTTTTCAGAACCAGACTACGCCTAAAGCTTTGACTAAAAAGGATTTTCAGTTTGAACCACCATAGCCATTGCTGTTTAGCCCAACACTGGCCTTAATCTGCTTCTGGGAAACTAGCCCTAAATTGCTTAGTTGGTAATCTCTTAAGTTCTAATGATAGAACTTCTGGAGGTGTGCAGCCTGCGTGGTGTATTAACATTATTCATTCACAAATCCCCATTGACAAAATGTTCTCTTGAATATATCCTTTCACCATCCTGTATATACAATTAATTAGCATACTTTATAATAATAGCTCACAAAGTTTATGCTGTGTTGTCGCAGGCACACCTCAAGAATAGCCGAGACACTTTGCCGAGCTTAACAAGACACACCTTGAAGTGGTCAAACAATTTGGCCTGAACACCAAATGGAACATCAAGTGGAAGGCCAATGCAGTTTACCATGCAAAGAACACCATGTCTACAGTAAAGTATGGAGGCAGTAACATCCTGTTGTGGGGTGTTTCTCTGCAGCAGGGACCAGAGAACTTGTCAGGATAGAAGGAAAAATGGATGCGGCAAAATGTCAAATTCTTGAGAAAAACCTGCTGTCCTCTGCCAGAAAGCTGTGGGTCAAGGACCTAAAGCACACAACATATTGACCATACAGTGGCTGAAATAAAAAAAAGGTGAATGTCCTTGCGTGTCCTAGACAAAGCCCAGACATAAACCCAATTGAAAATCTGTAGAGTGACTTGACAATTGCAGTCACCATACAGTTTGACTGAGCTTGAACAGTTCTGTAAAGAAGAGTGGGCAAATATTGCTCAGTCTAAATATGCAACATTGGTAGAGAAGCAACCCAACAGACAGTATACATGTAAAACATCGGTCTACCATCCAGATATGTCATCGTATTTCTTCAACGGGAATTTTTTACTGTATAATTCAGTGATTGGGATGTGAGCAAAGTCAGAGTGCTTTGATATGAAATGATTAGAAAGCTACTGGCTCAGGTTAGTTGGGATAAAAACTAGTAGGTTACATCAACTGGATTTGGGGTCTGTAGTCGAAGACCTCAGACCTAATATATAGTCCTTTAATTTACTATCCAAAACGACCAGTAAACCTGCATGTGAGATTTTATATCTAATGCTGATAACAACAAAATAGTGGTAAATCTAAAAAAATCTTTAGGTTTAAGCTACTGCGGTATGGGGACTTCCTTCCTGCCGAAATTAGATAAATGCATTCAATGATCTACTACAGCCTTCCCAGGGAACGAACCTACAGGACTGAACCATGACTGAATGCCCTGGTACTAGGAGCGCTGTGCAAAAGGCTGCCTCAAGATCTGCTGACTCAAATTATGCTCTAAAAAGACATATGAAAGTATCAGCACCTCTTAGTAGGGGTCCATTTACTTTTCAATTACCATCTCACAATCAATGCATTAAAAATGCATTGCCTGTGCAAAACGGCATTTCTATTGAGTCAGGGGACAGGTCTTAATGTACAAGCTTATCAGCCTTCTTGGTTGTCTTGCAGGGTTCTAAAAGACCGATATCTTTATGTCCCATGATGTGAGTTAGCATGCGTAAAATGGGCTGCGTTATGTTAGAAAATCAGATGTATGTAACCCACTCATGACAACAACAGGCACGTTCTGACCAGCAGAGTCAAGTAAGCAATGCCTAGGATATACCTCCTAGTATGCCTGATGTAAAAATTATAGTACCAATTTATCAATAAACAGGATCCTGGATTCCCAGTTGTTAATGTTGAGTTGACTGGATTGTCTATCTACCTTTAAAAGTGTGTAATAAATGGAAAAATATGTGACACGGTGCCTCCACTGTGGAAATACTATACTCACGACTTTGCTGTATACTATGTACTTCCCCCGAAAATCACAGTATATTGAAAGCCAATCAAATTTAAAAATGTTTCCAAATTCCTAGATATAACCCAATAGGGTGGGATTTTGTACAGTAGTTGCCTTTTTCTTTAATGTTATACAGTTATATTACTAAAAAGCTATGAACCCAAATCAAACCCACACACTTCTGTGATGCAAATGGTAAAGTTATCAGTTACCGAACAGGGATAACTTCAACAGTTCAAGCAACAACAGTCAGTAACAACAACTGGAAAAAATGAGAACGTGGTCAATATTAGACACATTTGTATCAACATAACAAATTCCAAAGAGTAGTTGAACTTGGTACATAAACAGCGCACAAAGACATTTACCCTTTCACTTTAAAATGCCAATGAATCTCATTGGGGCCATGCATAAATTTCCAATGACGGTTAAAAAAAACATGCATGGGAAACAAAACAAAATTCAACTCTGGCAATTTCTGCTCCTCGTCCCAGAACTAATGGTTGTAGCACAGTTCTTTCACTTTCAAGTAACAGTGGTGTTAAAGTTATGCCACAGAAGAAGTTCTGATGCACTAAATTCTCATGAACTCCGTCGAATCTTTCTTTTTCCTCTGTTCAGCACCAAATAAACTGTAGGCACTCACAATGGAAATGTCCATGCAACAAATCCCTCATGAAATCAACATTTACTACACTACATTTACTACAGTAACAGTAGCGTTAAAGTTATGCCACAGAATTTCTGAGTCTCCAAACATTTTCTAGCTTTAAATTGTTAAAAAAAATCCAGATGAAAAACACTGTTTATGCACCATGTCCTGCAAGTATTTAAATTGATACATTTCACACCAAAATGTTATTAGCCTGCAAAAAGCATTAGGCTGCATATTCATAACCTGTATATATATCTTAATGTAAGCGGGCTTTCATAGGGAGGGATTTAAACACTTCAGGCATCTGGTTGCTGTTAGCATTGGTGTTAATTCTACCAATGTACTTTTGTCTAGAACAGAGCATCTGAATGATTTTGTTAATAACTTAAACATTTACACGTAGAGATATGTGATAAACTACTGAAAACGTGAAGTTGTCTAGTCTCTCAAAATTTTAACATGCTCTGGTTCCCACCCTGAGCCAGAGGGTCTCTGATTTGGTGGACTAAGACCTGTCACAATAATAAAAATTATGTAACTATTATTGACCCTTTAAATTTGTCTTTTTCGTTCACTTTGTGCAACTATTAAAGTATAAGCCTAAAGTGGCCAAACTAGCTACATTCCTTCACTGTCGTTATCAACAACTAAAGTAAACAAACAACACTCACCTCCTAAATGAATTATATCAAACGTTAGAAATGTTGCTGTTTTTGTAAGATCCATGATGCTTGTCAATAAATGCATTTTCTGTTGTTTACCTCAAGCCAGTGAATGAAAACATTCCCATTCCCATTGTTTATGATTACGGAAAATAATTGCAATCATCTCAAATACTTGTGATTATGAAATAATTCTGACAGGCCTAGTTGAAGGTGAGCTCGGAAATCAGATATTTTAAAGGACTGGAAGGCCATAACAACAACAACAAAAAAATCTAGGCGAAGGGGTAAAATGAATTGGGGTAAAACAGTATTCAATCCCAGACGAGGTGGACAGAATGAATGTTATTTCCATATTAATTCCATGAAAGTATATGTACTTTTAAGTTTGAAAATGAGCATGGTGACTGCATATAAAACTATAAACAAAGCCATAATCTGAAAGAAAATGAGAACCCACTGCATGGTACGAACGATCTTGTTTATCTCTGAATTGTTCTTGCTTTTGTATTGCTGATCCACTTTTTCACTTTCTTTTCCTACCAATTTGAGATCTCTCCTCAATGGGTTAATTAAATCATGTGCTGCCATGTGCATGACACAAGCAGCCTTGTGGGCACAGGAGGTTCAGCTGGGTAGTACAGGGACATTCTCTTCAAAGGAAAAGCTCCAGGTAGAATAACGTTCTTTGGTTTCACTTGAAAAATCTATTACACAAATTCTGTATAGAAGCTTGAAGAAATAGGTCCAACTGCCAAGATCTGAAGGGTTCTATAAATGCTAAGCAAATGCATACATACCTCACTTCCAGGTGTGCTGAAGGGATTTCTAACATTTTTTGCTATTCAAAATTATGAATAGTTAATGTGCATTTCTAATATATAATATAAGATGCCTTTATTGTCACTGTACACAAGATACAGTGAGATTGCAGATATAATCTGATCATTTATGGTTTTTCGCTGACCTCATACAAAAGACATGTTCAATTCTGTGACATTCCAGGAAACTTGGATAGAAGCCATCAGTTATGATTGCCTAGTGGAGCGTAAAATGGAATGGGGGGCTGACTGTGGTCTGTAGGATGGGGTCTAGGGGGTCCAAGACCTCTTGACCGACACTTGAGACCACCTATAAGCGACAACAGCTACATTTTCAGTAAAATCTTTAAATAATTGTCACTTGCAATTGTTATAATGCCACAGTATTTACAACCAAGGGCTTGAGGCAGAAGGGCAGTGCAGTGGCAATGATGAAAATGGGTTGAATTTCAGGGAACGAAAATATCAACGTTATTTAGAAGAAGTCGAGCCATGGCTCCATTGTTTTTCCATTGTGTTCCATTGTTTTTCAGGTAAGATAATATATGCTTTTTTCTCTAGCCTGTGTTTGCTGTGACTGAATTGTGATGGACCTGCTGTACATTCAGAGAAAAACTGGACAGCGACACACAAGTGTGTGCGTGTTGAATGTGTGTGTGTGTTGGTTTAGGCAAGTCTGTTCTGTGGATTCAGCAGTACTGGAGCACTGGGTATTTTTGCACACTAATTAGCAGGTATACTAAATTTTAATAATGACAATATCAGACAATCCTACCTGCAGTCATCACCCATCTCTCCTACTTTTAACCTAATGGCCACACTCCACTTTCCACGGATTATGTTCTCCTGACATCCTGCAACCCTACCGCATCGCCACTTGATTCAATCCCATCACCCACACTCATACTATATACTCAGAACTTCTTTCTCACATCACTCACATAATAAACAGCTCCATGGAAACAGACCATACTCCAACAGCCTTCAAATCTGCTGTTGTCAATCCTAATAAAGACATGGTCAACATCACTGATGTGAACAACTACAGACCAGTATCTACTCTCTCCTTCCTCTGGAGCATGCTATATGACCAATTCAACCTATTTCTATCACAAAATAGACTTTATGACCCAAACCAATCTGGATTCAAAACATCACATTCTGTAAAGTCTAGACCTTTAGCTGTCACTGAGGAGCTTCATGCAGCCAAAACAGCTAAACTGTCTCCAGTTCTAATTCCTCTTGTTCTCTCTGCAGCTTTTGATACTGTCACAGATCTGTCAGATCCTCCTGGCTTCATTCATCAAACTCTGGTCCTGCTTGGCAATGGCTTCTGTTCAAGGTTGAGGGTTGCAGTTACTAAATATCATGGAAAGGATCCATGTCTACCTCACAAAGACTTACTATTGGTGTTCGCCAAGACTCAGTGCTTGGCCCCGTCTCTTCATTGTACACTTGCTCTCTTGATGATATTATAGCTTCACATGGGTTCTCCTACCACTGGTATGCAGTCGATACCCTACTCCTCATCTCCTTTCCTCCTGGTGTCTTTCAGATCTCAGCCCAAACCTCTGTGTGTCTGAATGACATTTCCTCCAGGATGATGACTAAAGCCCAGCAAAACAGAGCTCCTGTACATCTCAGGGGATGCTCCCCCAAGACCTGACCTGGTCATCACTTTTGTAAATGCTGCCCTCACTCTCATATCAAAAGCACAAAATCTATGTATTCAGATGAAGAGTTTGTTTTCATCTCACATTAACAATCTCTCGCAAACTTCTTTCTAACATAAGGAGAATTCATCCATTTCTCATAATTGACACCGCTTGTCATTTCAAGACTGGACTACTGGTACTTACTCCTGGCTGGCCTTCCTCTGAAGACCACAAGACCTCTACAGATGAATCAGAATGCAGCAGCACATCTGGTCTTCAATACACCAAAATTCTCACACATAACCACTGTTCACATTAGATTTAAAACTCTAATGCTCACCTACAAAGCCAAAAATGGTCCAGCTTTCTCTTACATAGCAGCACTGATCAGACCACAGGTCAAAGGTTGAGGAAGTACATCAAAACTTTGCACAGCATTGTTCTGCAAAGTGGTAGAACGAAGTTCCCCATCTGAACTGCTGAGACCCTTGCTATCTCCAGATGGAGACTGAAGACCTATCTCTTCACTGAGCACTTAGGATAACAACTACATGTTCATGTCTAATCTTACTTAACTAAACGTCTGTCTTTGTATTCTGATTGGGGTCTGGCAGGCGACTAACTTCAGCTCCGGTAGTAACTTAGTCTTCTAGTTGCTCTTCACTACAAGTCTTGGCTTACTAGTATGAAGGACATGTTTTCTCAGGGACTAGAAAGCACAGATGGCTGTTGCTCCAGATGAGAGCATCTGCCAAATGCTGTAAATGTTTACTATCTACCATTTTTAACAGGTACCTTTTTTACAGATGGCCAACACAGATAAAACAAACAAAAATTAGCAACCCCCAGGGGGGGATATCCCCCCAGTTTGAGAGCCACTGTATTACTATGTTACCCCTTAAATTAGAAGAGATCTCAATATGTAGCAGTTCAATCACAGTGCTGTATATTCTCTGTGTTGTTTAGCCCTAAGTGGAATATTCTTCTACAGCACTATTGCTACACAACGCTTCTAAAGCACCACTTATAAAAACCTTTAAAAATAAATAAAATTAGAAGTGCACACAGCAAATTTTTACAGGGGTAAACTGTTTTACCAATATCATTCAACCCCACCCTGCACCACTAATTCTTATTTGACCAGATTAGGCTCTCCTGTGCTAATAAGGTGAGCTCATTAGCAAAACACACGTTTAACGGGTTTGAAACAAATTCCTGGAAGGTCATATAATTAAGTGTTTGTGGTTTCTCTAGCTCTGATTCTGCTCTCATAAGCTAATTACCAGCCTTTCATGCATCTTCAATTAGGTGAGTCTCAATATTCTTTCCTGTTTCACTTGCTTAATTCACTTGCATTATTTAAAAATGACAAGATAATAAATCATTTATTTCAGCTTTTCATTCCAAACTACAGGACTCACCAAATATTTAACACTAAGCTGAGTTCAGATATCAATGTTTTCCATTAATACCCATCCCAGCTAGATTATATATGTATTATGGACACCGACCTTATCTGCCCTCATTGCCCATTTTATTTGCTCCTCTCTCCATATAAATAGACTTCATGGAGGCCCAGGCCAATGATCAAGGGGTAAAGGGGCCTAACAAATGGAATGCAGTATGATGCAGTCTACACCAGTGATCGTCAATTCTGCCCACACCCTGCCCCCCGATGGAAAATGAATGTACGTCTATGGAGCTAGATGGCTAAATTCTGCACTTGCCTGTGTTCTGAGAGTGGGAGTTCTCCTTATATTAAAATTTCTCTGATATTACTGAATCAGGAATAGCCTAGTGAGGAGGGAAAAGAATGTTCCTACATTTATTTTTACTAAGTGCAGCATGAGCATGGAAATGACTTTCAGCTGTACCGAGTTAAGACCAGAGCGGTAGAGAAAACAGAGTGGCGACACTTCCATAGGGTCCTGTTGTAAGCAATGGTGGCGGTACTTCTGGCATACTTCCAGGTTATGGGGAGCCTCTAGAGTTCCAAACAGCGCTTACACACTGCTGGATCACGTTGATTTCTATTGCTGTTTATGATGCCATTTCAGCGGTAAGTTTATAAAACTTTTTTAAGTTACAAATCTATGTTCCATTTCAGCTGTCCTTTATGTAGTCGATACTGATATTGTTTAAAGTATTCAGTGTAAATATTCATTTTTATCTTGACTGATCTTCCGGCCATAAACTGCTAACTTCGATATCTGTGCCAGCTGTGGAGCTTAAAAACGAAAGAGTTGTTATCATTTCAGTAACGAATTTCACACAAAAAAACATTTGTTTATTTAAGCAGGACAGCAATACATATTTGGTCAGGTTTCTGTGGGTTGTTTAACATAATGTGTTCCTGATTAAATATACTTCATAAATGCTTGAATATGTTAAATTTACATATGTGCTAGCTAGCGACAAGGAGAGCACCTCAAAATTGCTGTTCTTGTGTAATATCTTTAGTGCAATTGTTAATGTGAAATTATTTATCTCATATTTCCTCTCACTATGTACTTGTACTCAGCTGCTGATGATAATGAAGTGTACCTCACCTTAACCTAGAGAGCTAGAGAGCTAATTCTGTGTGGTCAAAAAGTGGAACTAGGTTTGTAATCAGGATGTGTGCATGACTCGTGAATGAGTGAGCTCTCTGTTCTAGATGTAATATCGTTAGAATAGATACGATTTCATTGTGATTTCAATATGCTGTTGTCTAAATAATTATTCTATGAGGACTGACTTCATCCATACACTATGTGATATCAACAATGTTAGTAATCATAGATGTACAACAATTGCATAACTAAGAACAATTAAGAATTTATTTAACAAATATTAAACTAATTATTTAAATTTTGTGTAAATCGACTGGTGAGGACAAATGTATGTCCCTGACTTAACATGTCTTGTTCTACCTCCAGTATAGTGGTTGTAGCCATCACCACTCCTGCCTGAACTGGTTTCCAGCTACGAAAAAGGATGGTGGTGTCCTGAAGAAAGCTGATTGTCTTTTTATACTTCTCCACTTTGAACAGATTTAGGGCAGGAGTGACATGGCGGGATGACATTAGGTCAAACCAGTGGTCCACCTTCTCCAGGAACCATGATGTTGTCAAGTATGACTTTGGCCATTGCTCTTCCTTAACTAGGTACTTTAAGCCAGCACTAGTTGATTTGCTGAACATGTGCATGGCAGAACTAACCTTCATTTTCATGTATGGTTGTGGTCCACCCAAAAAGCCTTCCACATTGCCCTGTTGGAGCTTCCCATGTCGGTGGTGACATTAATCACGTGAAGCCCTACAGAGGCTG
>JBBJLS010045004.1:0-13705 GCA_037577275.1 Bryconaethiops microstoma
TCTCTCTCTCTCTCTCTCTCTCTCTCTCTCTCTCTCTCTCTCTCTCTCTCTCTCTCTCTCTCTTTCTCTCTCCCACTTGTCTCTTGTTCTCCTCCCATTGCTGACAAGGAGGACACGCTTCATCACTTCACATCATGCAGTTATGAGCTTGTTTTCTGTTGAAGCACAAAGCTCCAAGGCTTTCCTCTTTTCTGTGTGTGAGCGTGCACTATCAGCTGTCACAGTTTCGTTTATGCCACAATGCCCATTTCCAAGTGAAAAATAAAGGGGGGGGGGGGAAACCACATGCATTCATTATTTTCTACCCCAGTTGGAAATATTTTCTCAAGTGGCACTGAATCAATAATAAAGAATCTGGCTATCTGATATTCACTCAAAGGGAGGTCTGTACTTGTAATGAGGGGGTTAGATTTGCAGAATAGGAATATTTTTTGTTGCTTCCTCTCTGTCTTGCCCCGTTCTGTCACACCTTGTCTTTGTTTTTGTTTATTTGTTATATATTCATGTTAAGTTTATATTAAAAAAAAAATAAAATCGCATGTGCATCTGCCTTCAAGTCCTCCCTATCACTCATCACACTAGGTGTATGTACATTGAACACACTGGATGAAAACCCATCAGACTTCATTCAGATCTTCATTAGAGTGTTGAAGATGTGGTTTAGGATACAGTATGACTTACAGTGACCTATTTAAATTAACAGTATTTCACTGCAGGCATCTATTTCAGATGGCTCCAGAGCTGGCATTCACAAAGCAGTCCTAAATTAAATGACCTAAACCATGTCAACAAGTCCATGCCACCTTAAATAAGGTCTGAAGATGGACTACAAGCATGTCTTGTTGTCCTTGATAAGGCACAGCATAGAGTGGCGAATTAGAGATTGCACACATACTTTCCTAAAGGCACAGTAACAGTAACCTGACTTATTCTAAAGAAAGATTGGAAACTTGTCATGTAAAAGTGAATTGTGACTGGTTTGATGCATAAACCCAGGGTAAAATGTTTAAAACAATAAGAAAAATGAAGGATATGGGCCTTATAAAACAGCTGACAATTTCATCCCCATTTGCAATATTCTAAGGCCTAGTATCACAAGTCTGTGGAACAGATGTGAAAACCACACACCCCAGTCATGGCTCCTGCAGGAAGCAAAGCATGTGCATGTTCAGGTTAGTGCATCACATCTCTGCTGGCACCATCCCCATGTAATTATGAGCATGGGTGCCCGTCGGTGACAGATCACCCAAAAGCCAGCCAGGAAAAAGCTGATGCACCTGCATGTCATTTTCAACCCCCTGGCAGCAGTCACAGTCGAAATAACGGTCAAATATATCAAAATGTTGAGAGCACTTTGTTGCATGGCCAGGTGTGCTGACTCTGAAAGATTTTACAGCTTTGGATATGTTTACTTCCTCACTGGAGGTGTTTCATCAGAGTTTCACAGTTGCATATTTCCAGATGTTTGCACAAGCCAGGTCTAATGCAAAGCTGGTAGTTAATGTGAACCTTTACTAAACATGATATAATGACATATCTGTTCTCTATGTCTGGTCAAATGAAATATGTTGTTGATTTTATGTTAAAATAAACACATCGTGTACAGGAAACAAACTCAAACTTGACATTTTACTGCTAATTTTAGTAGACAGTGTTTAATATAATGGGGGTGGGGGTGGAAAGATAGGACTGGAAATTGTGGGGTGGGAGGTGGGGTGGGGGAATGATGAGCAGGTAATAAATTATCCTAACCAAGATTAGCAACTATTGAAGATTTTGGACTGGTGTTTTGACAGTGCTCTCTACTACCAACCAAATACCAGCTGAGGAAACATCCTTTAAAAGAATGGTGCTTATTAAGAAGTCTATGCTGAGGCTCTTTGAAGCTGCCTCATGGAAGCTCAGTACCTTATTAAGGCACAGTATGTTGTCGTGTACGCAGTACATGACATATATACATATATGTATCACTGTCAAATATAGTAGCATATATACTACTATATTTATAGTCTGATAATTGCTGAAAATGTAAATGTAAAATATATGGCCATACTTCAAATTTTCACATGGGAAGGACAGCAGTCATTCATGCCTTCATTCATATAAGATAAGGCAAAATTACTAAGAATTACTAATTGCTAAGAATTCCTCGTAAGATCACATTGAGTGTTTCTATAAGTTAAAGTATTGTAGTGTGTCATCCTCCACACAAGTCAGTTAGCATTTTAAGGTCTGATGAGCTCAATGAAGAGGCATTCATGTGTCTCCTGTCTCCATTCTCTTTATCTTGCTTGTCCTCTTGCCAGCACCAGTGCAGCTGATCTCCCAGAGTGTCTGCTCTTTAGCAGTGGCCCTTCAATCACGGCTGAGTAGCGTGCACAGACCACACTTTCCAAAACGTGCCTTCTTTAATCCTCTCAACATGAGCTTCCACTCAACCCAGGCTTAATGGTATTATTATTTCTAGCATGTTTAATCATTCATAATACGGCTACACTCCTAAATGGCTCAGAGTACAAATTTTAGCACATTCACAGCATATAGAATTGGTCATTTTGCTTTTTTCCTAAAAAACAAAGATGCGCCATGAGAAAAGTACATATTCAGGAATGGTTATTATTGATTTTTTATCCTATGCACACTGACACATTGTTTAGACTGTCTATTATGCACTTTATTTTACTTCTAATCATTTTTAGAAAGGGCATTAGTGCTGTCACAATGGATTAGTAATATTAGTAATCTAGTGATTATTTTGATGATTCTTTGAGTAGTCATACAAACCCAATTTGTAAAATGTATTTTTGCTTTCCATTCAGGATATTTGTAACTATATGTGTTACAAATATTCTGTTTAGACAACATAAGAGCATTCATGATATCCTGCTTGTGTAGGCTTCCTCTCTTTCAGTGATGCCCACAGACAGAAAATCTTCATTATCATGAAGCTCTTCAAGACAGTCAAATAAAAGCATCCCTCAACACTGGTTGTGCAATTTGCATATCATCCCAACCGTTCAATGAATGATGCCATCTCTACCACCCTTCAACTGTCCCTCACCCACATAGACTGAAAGAGAATTCTGTTTATAAACTTCAGATCAACATTCAACTCCATCAAGACTGCTGAGACTGCTGGGCCTAAACACGTCTCCCTGCAAGTGGATTTTGGACATCCTGACTGGGAGACCTCAGTCAGTCAGGATCAGGACCACCATCACACTGGACCACCACACTGGACCACTGGCCCCCCCAGGGTTGTGTGCTTAGCCCTCTGCTTCAAGCTGCTGACTTATGATGCACAACTCCATCATCAAGTTTGCCAGTGATGCAACTGTGGTGTGTTTGGTCAGCAAGAATGAAGAGATGGTGTACAAAGAGGAGGTGCAATGGCTAACGGACTGGTGCAGAGCTAACAGCCTTTCTCTAAATGTGGACAAAACAAAAGAGATTTTTTTTTGATAGTGTTCAAATAGCAGAGAACCTCACATGGTCCGTCAACACCAGCTCCATCACCAAGAATGTACAGTAGCATCTCTACTTCCTGTGGGGACAGGAATTGAATGCACTCCCCCTTTAATCCTCACTAGTGAAGACATCTGAGAGGGTCATCATTGTCTCTCTCCCGTCTGTCCACAAAGCCACCAACATTGTCTCCCTCCTCGTGTCTGGCAAAAGATTACATAGTATACAGGCCTCCACAACCAGAACGGCAAACGGTTTCTTCCCTCAGGTCATCATACTCCTCAATCAAAACCGAAACATAATCATAATTCCTCACACACACAAAAACCCCCCTGACCTGAACTTCCTCCTCCTAACACAATTCATAAACACACTGAAGTGTTCTGCCTTAAACAAACAATTTACACCGCAATTGCCACTGTAAATATCCATCTGTTTATTTTATATTTTCCATTCTGCTGCAATGTTTGCATAATTATTTATTGCTGTCTACCTTCATTCTGCATTTTTGCAAACCTAACGACTCCACTGCTAGAATAAAGTATCTGTCATAATATTGTATTCATTCAAACTAGTACTACAGCCATAGTGCACTAAATGTTGTCATGTCCTGTTTTGTTTCTTTTGTGCCTTCTTGCACTCTCTCTTTGCACTTTATATATTCTATGCACTTTATATATTGTGTCCTGTCCTCCTAGTCTTGGGGTGACCACTGAGAACAAAGACTCATGAGTCATGAGTCATATAATCAGTGTGTGCCTTTTGTGTTGCAATCTACAATCACTGATAAAATTCTGTAATATAAAACCAGCTAGCAACTATCTTTAGCAATAGAAGAGAAATGAATTCACAATTCTCTTATGAATTAAACAATAAATTCCCATAAATGAATGATAAAAGAATAAAGGCACTTGCATGAAATTACATTATTAATTTCCTCATGTTACATACAGGCATATGCAAAATATGAAACAGTTAATGACATTTTTTGATTTTCCAAGTACACATTCTCTGCAAAGAACATGTTTAAATATGATATTTTTCTGTACATGATATGTCCCACTGTTATACTCAACCCTTTACAAAGTACACTCAACTATCCATACACTGGTATATCACCTGCAGTAATGAATGTGAATTATTTTATAATTACTTTTTGCAGTATTGACAGTCAACATTCAATAATAGGTTCAGTGTCAGCCATGAGTAGAATCATCATGTTGTTTAAGGCGTTGGAGGTTTGGTGTTGTTCAAAACTTTCTATACAAGTTTAATGGACACATTAAACATAATTTGATTAGGAAATGTCATGCCAAAGTGTACATAAATCTATTTCCCTCTGCATAAAAAAAATTAAAAAAAGATTTTGTATGGTTCATAGGGTATAGGGAATGGATTCTGATCCCTTTAAAAATTCCAATTGAAAGTAAAGCCTCGTTGTGTGCTGGTGGCTGACATATTAAATGTGAGACTTAGAGAGGGTGGCAAAGGCACGAAAGGCGATAGTGTTATTGGATTATGCTGCTGAACAGGCTGAAGGAGACAGAAGTCAGTGTGTAGTGGGTGTGTGTGTGTGTGTGTGTGTGTGTGTGTGTGTGTGTGTGTCTATCTGTCTGTGTGTATACGTGGAAGATAATTGCTGCATGCTATAAATTAGTACACTTCAACCATGAAAGAGCATGAGGACAGAAGGATGAGAGTGCAAGCAGCAAATGAGAGAATGAACAGCTGTCCCAATAAGCCATACAAAGCGAAGTAAATTAGCCAGCATTGTTCATATAGTACATAATCGACAAAAACATTTGTAAAGTTGCAGTATACTTATTTTACTTCATGGGCAAGCTCCAGTGTTCTTATCTAAGTGCTAATATGCCTATTGGCATGTCCATTAACCTTCATTACATCTCCAGGTCACATGTTTAAAGCTGCTCTCTCAGTATGCTGCCTATAGATTACAGCTACTGAAGTTCCTTTATTGCTTTTTTCTGCTTCAACCCAGATCATTACCTTTTTCAGTTCATTGTCTGAGGAGCAGAAGCTGGGGCTGATGAGGGCCACTTGGATGAGATGGATTTCTGGCAGTTGTCAAATGAGGGCCCTCTCAGCTTGGGCTGTTTGTTATATGATTAACATGTGTATGGATATTTCTGGGACAACCTGGGTTAATAGCGTTCCTGGCTTTTTGCTCTTTGAGGGGAATGACTCAAGATTTGGCACCATGCAGTGTTGGAGTCACAGAGGCAATCCTTTTTTGCTGCTGTTTCAGGCACAAACTGGATGCATACTGCCCCCTCCCCCATGTTATGTAGCAAACTGCCATATGAGCAGTTTATGGCCCATGAATATGGAAAAATGTAAAATGTATTTCTGTCCCTCACACACATGCATTTGAGGGAGGGCCATGGGAAGCGTTACCATGCAACAAAATTCAGAGATATTCGTCTGGTTACAAATTTAACTCAATTTACTTACACTGAACTTTTGTGTGTAATTATTTTTCACCTTGGTGTAAATTTCTGGTAATGTCTAAAAACCCTGTTGATGGGTGGCCTCCTTTAACAATGGTAGCACACCCATCTGCTAGACTGAGACAGGAGCCTTGAAGACACATGATAGCAGAATATTCACTGAAAGGATAACAACATTTAAACTGATCTTACAGTATGCGAGAGAAACATTAAAGAAATTACAATCTTTTAAAAAAAACTTTGACAAATACCACCCCTGTATAATATTGTGGTGAAAAAATACTTAATTTATTAACACCACTATCTCTTCCTCACTGAACGTTCATTTTCATTTTTGTCACCAGTTGTTCACCCACCTCACAATAGGGAGTCCTGCTCTGTCCATTTCACTGTGCTTTTTTTTTTTTTTGCTTTAAAATATTGAGAAAAAATATATTCATGAAGAAAATGACTTTTCATGAAGAAAACTGTATGTATTCCATTAATGTTGGTACATTGAGTTTGGGTTTGGAAATTACAATACACACATCGATCCAGGCAGTGTCAACAACAGTAGTAATAGATACATAATGATTTAATTTTTAGTGTATTTCTAACATTACTTTTTACCATGTTGATGACCAACATCCAGTACTAGCCTCAGTGTCAGCCATGAACAGAATTATCAAGATGTATTTGTCATTATTAACAGTATTATCAACAGTAGTTGTCATAACACTTTCTGAGCAGAAACAGCATTAAAATTCAAAAAGCAGCCTTATTGAGAGTGGGCACTTATTGGAATGATCTTTATAGATGTTTATGTATCTTTAAAACAGTTTTCGTGAAAGGCTTATGTTGATGCCATGAAGCCTACTAGGGTTGTATTATTTCATAAACAGTTATACAAGCATCATAACAGCATTTAGCAGTATCAGCCTAATTAATTTAGTTTATAGTATAGTCATGTAAAAATAATTGTTGTGGCAATCACACAAACATTAGCATATTTATAAAAAATACAGAATATAGGACATAAAATATAGAATATAAAAATATAGAATATACATGACAACAGACTGTGTGGCAGTCAACAGCCCCTCTCTGCCTGTGGGGTAGATGTTCCACAGTGACTTTTATCTATAAGGCGTGATTGACCTCCCTGATCAGCATCCTCTTGGCTATCCCGCCTCTCTATGTTTAGGGAGAGAGAGTTAGCAAATTCTCAGTGGGAGATGCTTTAGGTGTGTGCATGTGTGTGTGTCTGTATGTATGTGTGTGTGTATGCGTGCCTGTGGGTATGGTGACCATGTGTTTTCACACGTTTTTTTGTTCTCAGCCACTACCATAGGGAAAGAAGTGCAGAGGAGCCGAGCAAAAACTGCGATGTCAGTTTCTTGCTGGTATGAAAAGAACTTATTTTCCTTTCAGCCAATATTTGACTGTAGGAATTATGGGCTACATGGTGGGCACCTCCAAAATTTTGTCCATGAGTTTAAAAATATATGTCATGTTGGTGCGAGCAAGGTGGCTGCATCTGTGAAAGAAAATTGAGGAAAAAAGAGTTTAATCGAAATCTAGAACCAAGGGTGAGCTCTGTGAGCTCCAAGTGAAAGTCAACATGAACAACCAATTGTGAGACAGAATTATTGAAACTTATCAAGACAAAACGCAGACACAAACACAAGACAGGTGAACCCATTACCTAGTGCCTGGCAACCCAGCTGACGAATGAACAGTAAACTAAGATGAAACAGCTGGGCTACTCAGCACCGGGATCAGACACAACAAAACCATGATGTCACACAGACGAGACAGGACATGTGGATACATAGTACTCATGTGATCTGGGCCGCTGGGGGCATAGTCGAGGCGGCCCAGATGTGATAATATGGCAAACATGAAATATAAAATGTGCCATAACTTTTGTGCTGGTAACTTTTAATGTTTTCATTTCTCTAGTTCAGCTGAAAAACAATAAGTGTGCAGTGTTGTGCGGATGTGTATTCTCTGTAGGGGACGTGTACTTTAAGAAATGCCATTTGATCATAGGTGTACACAAAACATGATCATGGGTGTACCTCCAACACTTTTTTTATTTCATTTTTATTTTAGAATCACTGTTCAAAACTTTTGAATTCTACTATAGCCTACATTAGACTTTTTTATAGATTAATATACTTTTTTATAGATTAGTATACTTACATAATGTGGACCGGATGCCTGGGAGCACACACATTACAATGTTTATTACCACAAGGAAAGTGCACCTTTTATGTGGAACAGGCTTCCCAGATTAAAAGAATTGAATTGCAGTCCCTGGTACCACCAAACCAATTCATTGCATGGTTGATCAACTTGATCACTGCAAAGGCCATCCATACAACATATTTATAGTATGTGTCATAGAGTGCATACTGTTCTTAGACTGATGCTTAATTTTCCTATCAGACATTTTTGTTTTATGTTTTACAATGCTAAAAATAATTGTTCTGAATGGTTCTTGGCTTGTACATGCAATACATTTAAAAGTCGCCTGGTGGCCTAGTGATTAGGGAGTTACCCCTGCGATCGGAAGGTCGTGGGTTCACATCCCAGAACTGCTAGGGGCACCACTGAGGTACCTTTGAGCAAGGTACCATCCCCACACACTGCTCCCTGGGCACTGCGCCGGTGAATGCCTACTGCTTCAATGAGTTAAATCCAGAGAAATAATTTCCCATTGTTTGCATTGTGTCCTGCAGTGCGACTATAAAAGCCACTTTACTTTAGACAAAAAAACAAAAGGAGACACGAGCAAAACAAGCGGGAGAACCAGAACGAAACAGTTGCCAGAAAGGTTTTTTTGCATGTTGTGACAAAATGTCAAAAGATGTTTCCTTTGAGAAGTATTTTTGTTAATGTAATATGAGAACAAAGAACTTTCTGTGGCATTCTTGTAACCAAGTAGAATTAAGTAGAATTTCAGTAGGATGAGCAACTAAATAGAGCAGTGGTAAATAAATTGATAAACAAGCCCTGGGACTTCAAAGCGATCATAAATCTGTCTTTTATTCATTTTCATGGTGAAGTGGTGAAGGAAGGAAAAAAAAGATCAGAGGGTCATTCTTGGTCTTTATGGATACAGAAACCCTCAGAGACATCTCCTTCAAAAATCTAAAAATGTTACCCATCTCAAGCTAAGATTTAACATTTACCCCAAAGGGCAGGTCATAAACTATTAATAAACAGCTGTCCACCTAGATGCCAAGGCAAAAGGAGGAGGTTCTTTGTATCATATCCTCATGTGATAGAAGGGTCTTCACATTACCCGAAGACCCTTCTGTCTTAGTCTGTCTCAGTGGGAGTCTATCTTCATCTTCTCTTGCTGGCAAGTTAGAGGTTGTTGTTATGAGACTGTTTGGGAATATTGCAAGCCGATTATTTATTATCCCACTGTGTAGAACTATTTCCTCCACAGCAGACAAGAGCATGATACTTAAGGTAGCATGAGATGAGAAGAGCGATGGTGTTGGTTGACAGGCAGGAGGTGCGGCCTTTCCTGGAGTTTTGAGGATTTAAATCTATATCGTGTCTAGCCCTAATATCAAATAATAATGTAAATAATGATAGTAATGCACTGTTGATCTAAAATTTGTTCACACATTCTTTGAATTTTTTTATTAACAAGTTTTTGTAATGGTCTAAACAGGTTGAATTACAACGGTCGTTCCGTGTACGTAAATTTTTACGAACACTTTATGTAGGCATAATAAAATAAATGAGTATGTTCGGAGAGCTATTTAGACCCAGCTATGCAATTCACCATGTTAGTAAACTGGTCTAAAATGTAGCTATGATAATAATTTACCAAACACAGCATTACACATTGTCAAATTTCCCATTTAAAAATGTATAGTCATGCTAGCTAGCCATGGTCAGCATTGCTGAAAGTCTATACAGTCAAAAGTTTGAACACCCCGATTAAATTACAGATTCTCAATTCTTTACTCAACTTTGTGTTTTGCAAGAAAATCCCTAAGCTTCTCATGTTTAACTTTTTTAATACTACAGTGCACATACTTTGAGGAAAAAAGAAAAATCCCCAAAATACTGGAAAGAAATCGATTGCATTGCAATCGATGGCCTAAAAATGTTTGTGGAAATAAACCTCTGCTCACAGTGGACCACTTCTGACTCTTTTAATTCAGTGAACCATATTTTCTTGCTTAGCCACAGAGGGGGAGAAACGACTCTCACCCAAAAATGGTTAGAAAAAGCACATGCAGCTGCATTCATTGGCTGATTATTTTTAATAAAATCATAACAAACAGTGACAACTTTTTTTTTAATAACTGACCTGAGTCTGTTTATAAGCCTGCTGTGTCTTTAGCTCTGCAATTTGTTGCTCCGTGTTTTGTAGCTTTCCAGCTACCATAGCCATGACATCACAAAACTTGCTCCAAAACACTTTTAAGGTCCCTCTGCTCACTCTCCCCAAATATTCTAGAGGTGATTCGACCACAAAAATCACATTTTTAAACAATCAGTACTTGGCCCTTGATGAACCAAACAAATATCTGAATATGCCAGATATTAAAGAACACTTTAACATTGGAATTATGCTGAAATTCAGTACAGGCTTGGATAAGAAATGGCAACAAAAAACAGGTGGAATAAGATTAAGATTAAGATGTCTTTATTGTCAATGTACACAAGATACAGTGTGATTGCAGGTGCCCTTCACAGTAATCAGACAGAACAAGTATATACATGTGCGCATATATGTAAATAACTAGAAAAATTCTTCAGAAAGTGTCATGGCAATTAGTGTGCTGCAGACATAGTATTATTTGTGGTGTTTATTTAGGGTCTGTATGGCATGGGGGAAGAAGCTCTTTAAGAGTCTGTTTGTTTTTTTAATGACCTGTAGCGCCTCCCTGAGGGCATACGGTCAAAGAAGGAGCGGCTATGGTGGGAACTGTCCTTAGAAATGTTCTTGGCTCTGGAGAAGTAGCGGGAGTCAGCAATGTCATCCATTGAAGGGAGGGGCAGCCGTTGATCTTTTGTGCCAACCTTATGACCCTCTGTAGGGCTTTCTGGTCGGCTGCTGAGCAGCCCGCATGCCATGTTGTAATGTTGAAAGTCAGGATGCTCTCTATAGTCGAGCGGTAGAAAGTGGTCAGCAGCTTGACACCCAGACCCCTTTCCTTAAAAATATCCGCAAAAAGTTCAGGCACTGCTGTGCCGTCCCCACGACCGCTGTGGTGTTTGTTGACCAGGATAGGTCATCAGAGATGTGGATCCCCAGGAATCCACACGATCTCCATTTATGAGGATGGGGAGATGATCAGCTCTGCACTTCCTGAAGTCTAATATGAGTTCTTTTGTCTTTTTTTTAATTCACAGTCAGGTTGTTTGCAGAGCACCACTGGGTCAGCTTATGGACCTCTTCAAATAGTCCATAAGATTGTCCATAAAAACAGTCCATAAAGAGTCTAAATAAAATCAGAAAACCAAAAGAAAATGTGAAGTGTGATTCCATGGTTGCTATAAAATCATTGTTTAGAGACACCCAAACATTGGTTTTTGGCCAAAAAAAGTTTGTGTAAAACAAAACATCTATACATAATTGTGCTGTAAATTCTCTTCATTCAGTGCCCGGCGTCTTACCAAGTAACCACCAAGTGGGTGTTAACTCTCTTGTCTCTTACCAAGCCATTTATAGTTATGGATGGCTGCATGTGTATCAGGGGTTGATTATCTTTAATTATACCACAACAAACAGTAACACGTCTTTTTTTATAACTGACCTTAGCTTTACTGTCTTTAGTGCCTTTAGTGTTTTACTCCACATTTGTTTTGTTGCCATGATGTCACACTTGTTCACATTTTTAAGGCGACCCGGCCATTCACTCTCTCTCCCCATACATTACAGAGGCAACTCAACCACAAAAATGATTTTTTTAACCCCAATCCCTGATCAACCAATCAAAAATCTGAATATATGTGCACTACACCGGATATTAAAGGACGTTTCGACCCCACAGTTGTCTTGTTTGGCAGCATGTCAGAGTATCGATGGATGGGAAAACAATGTTTGCAAACAACAAAATGCAGAAATGCACAAACTATACATACATGAAATATTATTGTCTTATATTACATGGACTATTTGTTTCATTTGTAGATCAAGTTAATGCTGTGTAGAATTATATATATATGTGTGCATATATTTATATATATATATATATTATTTATTTTTTCCCTCCCACAGATTGACCGTGTCATTTTCTGTGTCTTCCTGGAGACAGATTACGAAATATACAAAAGGAAGATGTCAGATTTCTTCTCTCCAGGTACTATATTTGCATGTTTGTTTGTTTTTTACCTTGCTTTAATGAATAGCACAATAAAGATTAACATTACAGCATTTTATATTTTAATTAATATGGTCATTCAGTCCAACGCTTGGAACTTAATTAATCACACATACTTATTGTACTTACAAGCCTGACATTATGTATCCAAGCCTTCAAAAGTGTTCCAAATAAATTTTTAGAGCTGGCTTTCTTTGTGCTGTTTTCAAATTCTGAATAAATCCCCAATTTGCCAGTTTAGATTGTAATACTAGTAGACCTGAAGTCAAGACCACTTTTGTCAAGTCCAAATCAAGTCTAAGACCAGGACTAGGTGAGTCCAAAGAAATCTGAGTCACCACTGAACCCACTGAAATAATTTTCTTTGAGACCATTTATTGACCTATTTAAAATCTCTGTGTGATGCTAGAGATACAGCGTATCTTCTATTTTAAGATGACTTTTTTGCTTTGCTATTTGATCTACAATGATCGATAATAACATGCAGTTATTTTGTTTTAAACGTGTTGCTTGACAAAAAAAGTCATTTAATGTCAGCTGGACTTGGTTGAGACAAGCTAGAAAATTTAGTGAGTATTATGGCAAAATTCCAACAAATAATTCCAACTGCCCATCATGTATCTTGACTGTGATATGGAGCCCTTGCCAAATTTACCAACAAGGAGAACCTAGAGTGCTAGATTAATAAATTAATTTTACATTTAGGTCTTTGTGGGACACCATGCCTCTCATAAGCCAGCGATGATAGAAACAATTTCTATCAATAGTTTGAACAATTTAATTTGCTAAGTTTTGTTAGACATATAATAGTGAGAGTAGCATAAGTAAAGTAAAGTGGCCCCTTATAGTCACATCACAGCACACAGTGTGAAAAATGTGAAATTCTTTCTCTGCATTTAACCCTACTGTTGTGTTCATTTAGGCTTAACACTCTTTGTGTTCCCGGTCACTTTTGACCAGGTGTCACGTCGGGTAGGTGTCCGTTCGGGCAGGAGGCACAAATGCAGACTTCCATTCTTTCTTTCCTTTATTTGAACACAAAGTAAATGGCACGATGGCTGAAAAACACAAAGCAGAAGGAGAACCCGAACAAACACAAAACCAGGAGTACTTTGAGGGTGAACCAACAAAGAAGGGAACTCAAAGCAGGCTATTTATGCAGAATCTAACACAAAACACCTGAACCTAAAAGTCCCTTATTCCCTGGCTGACTGTGAGTCCTTGAGCCGACCAGGGGAACTACACCCACATATCAAAATAGAAGCCCCACATTTAACAGTCCAATGGCGGCCTCAAGCAGCCGCCGAATGGGGGCGTTACACCCGGGACATGTTAGTTGATTATAAATCCATGATACTATATATATTACTACCTAATGTTGTGTTGGAACATTCTACTAACTCAAATTTATGTGAACATTACAGGTTTTGAACT
>JBBJLS010045015.1:0-13704 GCA_037577275.1 Bryconaethiops microstoma
TGTGTGTGTGTGTGTGTGTGTGTGTGTGTGTGTGTGTGTGTGTGTGTGTGTGTGTGTGTGTGTGTGTGTGATTTCCACTGACAGTCAGCACACACTCAGTAACAGAACACACTGCAATAGATCATGGGACACACTAACAGAGGGAGTGAGGAGAGGGAAGAGAAGAGTGTGTATCTTTAATACTCAGACCAGGTCATGAATAATCACCAACAGCCAGCAATGCCCTTTCTTTTATTTCTGTTCAATTAGATTTCTTTACGTTAGCAGGGTTAAAAATGTAAATAAATTCATTTAGGAGAGAAACATCCTGAAGTTTCTGAATAGAATCAGAATTGCTCTCAATGGTAGGAACCAGCCTGAGTGTCGATTTGTTTTGATACTTTTTTTGATGTGGCAGGCGGTGTAGAGAGCAATGATGTTGTTAATCACGAGGAGGGGTGGTTAGTTTAAATTTAGATTGAACTATAAGTCAACATCAGAAAAATCGAAATGACAGGAGAATAGGTCTGTGTCTATTTGAAATATGAAGTTATTCAGATGTAAGACCCCGAAAACACACATCTGAAGAGTTTAGCACCTCTGAAGCCACAGACATGAAATGGATACCAATTATTTTTTTATTTTTATATGTTAAGATAATGTTCTGGCCTAAAACATTTTTTTATGTTCATGGTGGAAAGTTTGTATCTTAACATATCAAGCTTTAGTCACTGTAGGGCATAATTAAGGATTTTCCTTCTTCACTGTGAAGTATTTGTGAAACACACTATCAGGGAAGGTCTCTGAGCTGGCTAAGCATTTTTTTTCCCCCAACAAATCGGTGGTGGAAGGGAGAGAAGTAACATGATATTATTTGTGTTATTTTTCCCCATCTGGTAGTGCACTGTGATGTCTTCAAAAATCAGAAGTCAATTCAAAAACATACAAAAGTCGTTTCTTATGAGGGAACAGGATTTTAGTCTATTAACTGACACGAGATACACCGCACTTAATATGACCAGGCATCAACATTAAAAAAGCCAAACTGATTTCAGAATGAATTGACAAATGAATGTGACAGTAATAAGTTATGGTAATCATAACTGTGCTAGTTGATTAGTGCATTAAATTTTTTCCTCCTCACTCTGTTTGAGCAGAATGAATGCGTGGACTATTTTTAGGGCAGTGTTTTTGTGCGGAGTTGAAGCTGACCGAGCTGTTTTTCTAATACACTTCTTGTTCTTTGATGTTTGACTGGCTGAGTGACAGACAGAGTTTCTCTATAACCCAGCAGAGACTCTGCAGCTTACACACACACCTGGAGCTAAAGAGCCGAATCTAGGTAAGTAATGTAACAAGCTTATACTTCAATTAGCGTCTCAGAGAAACAATTCACACAGTAGTGAAATGTAGACTTCACTAAGCTTTTTTCATGGAATATTATACTGCTCTTTTCTACCATTCCAAAGTCAGTGCTGGCGAATTAGTGTGCTTACCTGTCTTGGCCTCATCATAAAATTTCAGAACCACTAGTGAATCCACACATTTCTTTATACACAGGTGTATGTATATAGTCTTTATATGTAATACAAGTTTTTACATGTAATATTGCAGATTATGGTAAATAGTGGTAACTAATATGCGTAATAATGGGCGGGGTGTACCTTAAAATACACTTTTATGTACCTATTAATAAGACACTCAAACACATAATCTGGAAAATGTTATTACAATGTTTAGCTCAGTTTACTCTGGAAATTTTTGATGGTTCAAGCACACATACTGTACATATATATACACACACACAGCATCTCTCTCTCTCTCTCTCTCTCTTTCTCTCCAATTTAACACAGTACAGCAAGCACTTCATTGCTCCACAAGCTACAGCAGTCACTTATAAAAAAAAAAAGGCTAATCATTTGGGAGGGGGGTGCAGATTTGAATGACAGCAAACATGTACAGACCAATTACACAGTAACTGACTGTATAAATGTGAAATTCATAGGGACTTACACACATAATTTGTGGTGAAACAGTCTGCAGGAACTCAAGTAGACTTATTCATATGGTTGCCGATACTGAATGACACACTTATTCTAAACATTAGGGTAGGGGGGTTTAAATCACATTTTTTTTTGCTTTACTTTCACTTTAAAGTCAAAATGAGAGGGGCATAAATGTTGCTGATTGTTTTTACTGAAGCAGCAGACAGATCTGTGTTTGTGTGCTGCAGGGAGGCAGCCGTCTGTCACCATGGCAACAGCTGTGCCTGTCAGTGACCTTGAAGCGTTCACAGTGAAACAGTGGAAAACTGTCCACAAAGAGAGGGCGGGGCCAAATCACTGACACCTGGATAAGTGGGTGTGTGCCACAGAGGTGCCAGGTGAAAATAATATTGATTCATATAAACATTATTTATAAATCTACATAGAAATCAACGTACATGTAACCTAAAGACAGACAACCTGGTACTGTAGAGTATTACTGCAAGTAATGTGTGGGCACAACTTACTAAAGCATAGAAATAGGAGACTTTTAAATGGTCACAAATTAGTAAGTCTCGGGAACAACTCGAACAATAATTAACAAGTCATTAATTATCACACCCCTGCTCCTTATTTAGACACCACCATGACTTAAATATCACTTACTAAATAATGGTTTTAATGAACGAATTCACCAACAACGGAATATGTTCATTAAAACCATTTTCTAACAAGGAACATGGTTGTTTACGCACAGCAGGAGAACAGGATGGCTCAGTATAGAATAAGTACTGCAATGACGTCTGCAATGAAAACCGCAACAACATCAATAAATACGTTGAAACATAAATACAGTCAAATTAAAGATACTTTTTTGTTTTTCAAAAGTTGTTTAAATCTTGGCTAAAAGAAAACAGATGGAAGAACACATGTTTTTTTTGTTACCTTCTCACTGCACTCCTCCCATTGCACAGCAGAACCTGATTTAATTTCAATAAGGAGCGATTAGTTGAAGAGGATTGTGGAAGTTAACTGTCAATGCTGAACTTTCTCAATAAAAGGTTTGGAAATGGTTAAACTAACCATCAGCCACACTTCAAACCACAATGCATTGTTTATTTGGGTATTTGCATGTGTTCTCACTAGTTGTTCAGACATTCTTCTAAAAAAGAAGAACAAACACACACACACACACACACACACACGCTTTCAAAATGCTGACTAAGCAGCTGCAGAAATGGTTTGTCAGTGGGATAAAAGTAGGGGTGGGTTTTCCTGATTAGGGGGCCACAAATAGACCCTGTTTATACAGAGAGGTCAAGTATATGGCCCACATTCATGTCCAATTGTTTTACCTGTTGTCATTATCCTGCTGTGTCAGTGTGTTTTCTGATGTGGTGAAGAGTGCTTGAAGCTGCCCTGGATCTGATCTGTTCGACTCTCGGCTTCATTCTCTTTATTACTCCCCTGCTCTCACACAGCCCTGTTATTTTTACTGAACAGCAGGCTGGGCCAAAATCACGGAATGTCCAGCTTTCCTTTCTTTCATATTTTTTTGTCTTTGTCACACATTATAGTAAAACATAAATGCAAATTACTAAACATTTACAAAAATGGATTAACAGTAGCGGTGAGTTCAAGCCAGGACACCATCATTTTTCATTTCCATCATTTTCACTGTTCTTTTTCTAATAAAGTAAGAAAAAACTCTCCGCACAAGTTTAGTTGGCGTTCAACAGCTATGTGCTAATCCTTTAGGAAGAAAAACAAATGCCTAACCAATGCACCAATTATATTTACTTGTGTGTGTAAACAAAAGTACACAATAATGTCCTCATATCATGATACTGACTTTTTGCTGAGGTAAGCCAGCAATTTGGACATAATGCGTTCCAGAAATCAGAAAAAATGCTGCATTTATTTAAGAACCATTAACTAATAATAAGAGGAGATATTAACTATTAATTAAAACATTTATTTAAGAACTATTGACTATTAAAGAAGAACCCCCCCCAAAAAAGTGTCATTTAAAAATACACTGGTTTTTGTTTACAGGTTCTAACTGTATTTGTAAATCTGTCTTTTTTTCATGATCCATGTTTTTGTTCTGTCTTCTAGAAGTACAGCTTGTTCTACATATAGAATATATATGATACCCTATCATATATATCCATATTGTGATAGAGTTTATCACTATAACAAAAAATATTGCCTACACATGCATAAACATCTGCATAAACATGATCCTCATAGTATGATATTAAATCTTTTATGATATAAAAGCATTGTTTTCCCAATGCTTCGTGGATGCATGTGTGTGTGTGTGTGTGTGTGTGGTTGTGTGTGTGTGTGTGTGTGTGTGTGTGTGCTGATAAGTGAGCTGCCTGGTCTCTCTCTGCACAGTAAACACACTCCGTCACACTCCGGCTGCTTTGTGCTTTCGTCAGCAACTGATATAGTGAAGGTGACACTGCAGCAATAACAGCTCCTACGGGACTTCCTGGCGGAGGGGTGGGTAGGTGGGGGGATAAGGAGGCAGCTGTGTGTGTGTGGGGAGGTGTTAAGGCGGCAGCTGTGTGAACAAGGTTGAGCCTGGAATGGAACAGGTGCTGACAGAGAGAGAGAGAGGAAAAGGACCTTTGTATCTTCAGATCGTCGAAGGGATGAAGAGGAAAAGTCCTGCGAAATAACTCCTTTATAAGAAAAAAATGTCATTGGCATACTTGGTATATAAGCTTTTGCACTGGAGGCATTAGGCGAATGTAGCTAACCAATAATGAGAGCTTTTATCACTTCACTTGTTCAGTTTTATATAATTTATATAATGCTTTTGAATGCTGATGTTGTCACAATGGTTGATAGTTGTTAAGTTCTAGAATACAGGTTAGCTGCTGATGGTCTGTCAAGATGAATGAGTGGGCAGCTGTTTCTCACAGGAAAGAGAGACAAACTGCTCCTTTAACTTGGAAAAGCTAAAAAACAGATTGTTTGAATTTACAGGGTATGAATTATAAACAAAAATGACTCGGGCAGACCTAGTTTAACAGCCTAGCTAAAAAAGACAACAATTATCACAGACATGAGAGTCCCCTGAGACACTGGTAGCCCCCCACTCCACTGTCAGTAAACATGAGGAATCACGTGAGAGTGGTGGGTTGACAGCACCAACATCCCAATTTATTTGCAATTCTCCAGGGTCAGTGAACTCCTAGATTTGCATCTAACAGGAAAAAATAATTACCACAAGGCTGATTACACAAGAAGGTATTCAAACTGAGATCATGTCTAAGTCCCAACATTAACTGGAAGATTATTTCTAAGCTGGGGGGGCTTTGTATGAAACTGCTCTTCCGTCTGCTGTAGTTGTTATTCTGGGAATTAGTAAATCACCAGCACCTTGTGAATGAAAGTGGAGATTTGTAATAGAAGTTCAGGGGATTGTATGTCAGTAGTACAATTTTGTAATCAATACAGAATTCGACAAAAGACCATTGTAGTCTTGATAATATTTGGCGGATATGGTCACATTTTCTGGTTCTAGTGAGATAGCGGCTGCATGATGGACTATTTGAAGTTGGGTCTTACTGGGACATCCTGACAGCTGGACATTACAATTATCCAGTCAGAAGATGAAAAAAGTGTCTACGAATTTTTCTGCATCGTCTAAGGAAAGTAAGCGCATTTCTTAGCTTAGCAATATTTTGATAGTGAAGAAAGGCTATTCTAGTAATATTACATATATGTGCATCAAAGGATAGTTCTATCTTGTTCTATTTTTATATATTTTTATATCTTTCTTTATTTTATTTTTTTTATTTTCATTTATTTTTATTTTTACTTATTAACTCTTAACCCAACTTGGCATTTGTGTGTGGACAGCAAAGAAGAATTTCATTGCACAGAGAAAATGTTATTTTTTCTGTACATATGACAATAAACGCTTTGAATCTTGAATTGAATAGATCAGAATCGATAGTGACACCAACATTTTTCACAACTGACACGTGAGAAGCTGAGACACTTAGCAAGGTTTAGAATTAAACCAGACAGTCTATGACAGCTTTTGGGTCTACAAGAAAAACCTCTGTTTTTTTAACCAGGAGAAAGTGCGCAGAAAAGGAAATATGCCACCCAGTCTTTCATATCTTTTACATAATCTTACACAGCCTTATTTAATCTAAGTTTACCATCTGGTTTGACTAATACATACATTGGTGTTTCATCTGGAAGCTAATCCCATGTTTACAGATAACCATACCCAGTGGGAGCACAATAATTTAATAATGTATTAAACAATTTAAATAATAGAGGTCTGAGGACCGAACCTTGTGGGACTCTGTATTTCACTTTTGTATATACTGACATTTAATAATTTACACTTGCAAAACAATAGCAGTCTGTCAGGTATGATTTAAACCAGGATAGGACTGTTCCTGTGGCTCGAACCAGGTTTTCACACTAGACTCAGGCAGCAACAAACTCAAACCAAAGTACATTACCAGCAGACTAAAATCCAGATAAAACATTTTCAGACACACAATTCTTATGCAAATATGGACATAACTGTTGGCCACAACTTTCTCTAATGTCTTGGCTAATATGGTGTATTAGAAACAATTAGACAATTTGATAGCTGACATGAATAAAGATTTGTTGTCTTAAACAGAGGCTTAATAAGTACTAGTTTAAAAGCTTTTGATGTATAACCAATGCTAAGAGAGGAGTTCATTATTGCTAAAAGAGACCTGGTTATTACTGGTAAGATTTTTTAAGTAAGACACTTGTGAGAAACAAGTGTGTAGGAAGAAGATTTTGATAAGGATAGTGAGCCTTGTCTGTTGAACTGGGTTTAAAAAATACCAGCTTCTCTGCTGTGACTATATTTTGGTCAGTATCTACATCAGCTGTAACAGATAGCGGGAGATGGTGGGTTAAAATTAATGCATTGATTTCTTCTCAAATGGCTTTGATTTTATTGTTAAAGAAGCCCATGAAATCATTTAGTTATTCTAGAAATTGTGCTGAATTGCCATTTAGGATCATTTTTTCTAGGTTTATTCAGATGGATAGATAACTGGTGAAGATAAATTTGAGAGGCTTTCAGTGAAACTAAGAGCTGTGGAGGATGTTATTGTATGCCTAGCATGAAAGCAAGGTGATGTACATGCAGTATGGCTAAGATAAGGCTCATATGTAATTAAATAACGATCTGAGATAATTGTGGCTATATTAACAGTAAAGGTCAACATTAAATTGACTGTAATTGCATTTTGAGTAAAACCCACATTTAATCATCACGATGATGATTAAAATCTCCAACAATTACTACTTTATCATTATATACTGGTAAATTCGCCAAGATACCACTAAACTGAAACACTAAAAGATCTCTGAATAAATCCCTGGCAGCCTATAAATACTGATCTGTGATAAAAATATTTTATTTGTATCTGGGTCTATTATATTAAGAAACTGAATTTCAAAGGCGGTGAAGGTGTAACCCGTTTTCCCAATAATACCTAAATCATTTCTATGTTTCTATAAGACATGAGATGTCAAAGTTTTATCCAAGTTTCTATACGACATAAGACATCAAAATCATGTTCAGTTTTTATTTTATTCACAATGATAGCTTTAGCAGTGAGCAATCTTTTTGCAGTTGCATCAAGGTGTTATTGCAAATTGTTTGGAACCTACCAGGTGTTACCAGGCTTCTCCAGTCTGTCTCCTGCCTGGCCTTGGTCCTGGTTTGTCGGCGGTGGCTATCCAAACTATGCTGCTGACTAACTAGCAGGCCAAGGGATTTGCTGTAAGAAAAGAGAACTGAACCCTTCTGTGTGGTCTGTTTTCCATCCCTACTCAAAAGACCAGACATGCTCTTAAAAGTTGTTTTTGGAGAATTGTTTGGACGTCCATCAATTTACTGCTCAAAGTCTGCTGTTGGCTTCAGCATTGCACCGACATGCCAGAGCATATCACGGCCTCAGGCATCACATATTTGATTAAGATTCGAGATTCAAGATTCAAGATGTTTGTCATATGTACAGTAGAAAAAATGCATTTCTCTGTGCAATGAAATTCTTTCTTTGCTGTCCACACAAATGCAGAGGTTTAGAGTTAGAATTTTAGACGAAAGGTTAATAAATACTTTGAAGTGTCGTGTGCAGATGTAGAGAAATATTAACTGTGCATTTGCAAACTGAAGGAGATGTACAAAAGAGCTTAATGTGCAAAAATTGCAGAATGAGGTAGTTCAATGTGCAAAATTACAGAATGAGGCAGGTGATGATGTCCATTAATTACACTCCTGTCAGATGTTAAGGAGTCTGATGGCAGTGGGGAAGAAGGATTTGTTGAGTCGGGAGTTTCATATTTCACACTTCTGAACCTTTGTCCTGAGGGCAGAAGTGTGAACAGTCCATGTTGGGGGTGTGTGGGGTCTTTGAGGATGGAGGCAGCTCTCCTCTGGACTCTGCGGTGGTAGATACTCTGCAAAGAGGGCAGCGGAGCCCTGATGGGTGTAGAGGACAGGGCTGAGGACACAATCATGTGGGATGCTGGCTGAAGTTCTGTTACTGATCCTGACAGACTGAGGCCTGCCAGTCAGAAAGTCCAGGAGTCAGTCACAGAGGGTGGGGTGCAGGCTGAGTGTGGCCAGTTTGTGGGTCAGTTTGTGAGGGATGACCACGTTGAAGGCGGAGCTGTAATCAACAAAGAGCATTCCGATGTAGGAGTCTTTGTTTTCCAGGTGGGAGAGGGAATACTGAAGGGCAGCCGCGATGGCTACGGTGGTGATGGTTAATGTTTGGGGGGTTTTTTGCTAAAAGACCAGTGATCAGTTTGTGCAGGAACTCCAGGACCAGGGTTGAAATCACCAAATGTGGTTCTTCTGGGTGAAATTTAGCATTCCTAAAAACTCTTCACATTAGTGTTCCTAACAACTCTTCACATTACGGTATTCTTCAAATGGGTGTGTGGGCTGTTTCAACTTGAGAATCATTCATTGTGTTTTATAGTCATTTAAAGAAGTCTGCAGAAGAAAAAAATGGAAGCAAACCTTCCTCAATAAAAGATTTCTCAGTCTACTGAGTTTCAATTATAATGCCAAGAGGCTTTGATAAAATCTGTGACTACATCATTTTTCCACAGAACTTAAAAGTGACCAAGACAAGCTTAATGGGTGATTTTCACTTCAGAGCTGCATCTACAAATTATTCTCAGAAGGCCTGTTTCTGCTCAATATTCCTGACAATGTATTTCTCAACTTCCTTCTCAGTTTGATGTCCGGTCTAGCAGCCCTGGATGCCAAGTGCTCCAGTCGGCTAGGTATCATGACCATCTCCTACTACTTGTGGACCACCTTTGTGGCTGTGGTGGTGGGCATCGTCATGGTCATCATCATCCACCCGGGAGGAGCAGCACAGAAGGAGGACTCGGAGGACAGCGGCAAGCCAATCATGAGCTCAGCAGACGCCCTGCTGGACCTCATCCGGTAAGAAACCTGAAACTTGAGAGTTTCTTCAAGTTGTGAGTCGCTTTGAATGAAAGCATCTACCAAATGAATGTAATGGGTATGTAATATAATGAAACCATCTTGCTTTTCAGAATCTACACAGAATCATGTATAGTGTCCAGGAAAATCTACACTTTCTCTTGAGAGTGTAAAAATAAGAGCAAAACCCGCTTATTCTTTAGCATACATGATAATAGCATTATCATAGCGTTTGAACCAATTTCACACTGACAATATTATTCTAGTTTACATTTGTTCTTTTGGGAGTGGTTGGTGACCATATCCTCACCTGGAACAACGAAGAATAACTAAATAAGGTTTACACTAGAGGAACAAGAAATGTCAGACATTGTTCAGTCTTAAATCAAAGAATTCACCGCTGAGTTGTTTGACCTGTTAAACTTTATGAAGTCAGCATTTAATGGTGTATTGAGCCACCTGTTTTGCGAACTTTAACAATGGTCCTCAGACAGTCAGTCAGTCAGTTAGTGGGTCAGTGACCCAGTAAGAGTCACTGGGTGAACCACCAAAAGTCACATTTGAGAGGGACTAACCTAGTTGTGTTTAAAAAAAAGCATTAGTTTGTCTGCACCCGGCAGATCTTGTTGCATTTTCTGGAGAAAACTATTTAAAGATGACCTTAGATATCAGAGAACTTTTGATCTTTCTGACTTGTGGAGGACTGAGCAATGAGTGTCACTGTTCTAGTGAAGCCTTGCACTTACGCTAAGCTAATTAGCCCCAGTACAAGAGAGCAAAGGGGCGCGTTAGTCCTTGAACTGACCCAGTTTTAATGTCATTGTGTCACTGTTCCAGTGGGTCAGTAGGACATACCAGTAGACTTGGTCACCACGTCCCGACTTTGAGCCTTTTTTGGTCAAATTTAATGGAAAGAGGAAATCAATGGAAAAACAAAGCAAGTAAAAACATTCCCTATGTTTAAGAGCAGATATAATGACTGAAACACGGTGGACCTGTCGACATTAAAATTCTTGAGAGTAATCCTGCTTCTCTAGCAGAAACATTCCTCCATCGCACTACAAAAAATTGTTTATGAGCATACAAAGCACTTTCCTGAGGCCACACAAGGTGAGTTCAACCTTATGCAGCCTCAGGTTCTGTGTGTATGCATCCTGGTGGATTACGCAGATTCCAGCTGGGAAGAGGAGTTTAAGGGTTTAAGGCACGGAGGGAGCCATATGAAACGTCCCAGCAGAGAGACAGCTTAGTTGTGGCTTTGCCTTGTGGTGGTGGAGAGGAATGAACTTGTTCTGTCCCACCTGTCGCAGGGCTATGTGTGTATATGTGTGTGCGTGTGTGTGTGTGTGTGTGTGGTGGATCATGGCCCCGTGTCACAGGAGCGTGTGCTCAGAGTTTGAGCCAGGACCTAATTCCTGCTCATCTGAACCATATGGCCCTCAGGGAAGTGAAGTCGATCGCCTTACTGCTCGGTTTATCTTCACTGTGTCCTCCATCAAGTCTGTTGGGAAAGTGGCTGAAATATTCGATCGTGAATCCTGCAAGTTGCTCACACTGAGAGTGGAACATCTTTTGTGGAATGTGGGCATTGCTAATAACAACATACTGAGATTAGTTATGTGTCAGTTATACCAAACACACTTGTGTTCAACATCTTTCCCACCATGTACCTAACATGAAGTGAAGTGACCATTCTGTCAAAAGTGAACACACCACATCACACAGTGTTAACAGACGAGTGGTCCCATGTGTCAATTTAACTCAAATATGGGGAGAAACGTACAGACTCTGGATTAGTACACATGCAGCACTAAAGCTTTTCTTCATTGCACATCCACAAGCAGAACAGTCATAACTAAAAGCGGCAGGAGCACAGCTGTTGTGATGTGGTGGCTGTAAGTATTCGCTGGGCCCTTTAGCGGAAATCATACACTGTTTAATGAATCCTAGCCTAAACTCAGTTTGTTTCAAGCCTTAATGATTCTAAACAAGAGCATACAAGAAGAACTTCTATATTCATTTTTGTTTCCATGATGTGAAAAGAACAACCAAAAAAGTTTCTCCCCCTTTTTCTTCACAGTGTCCTTGTTAGTGGCCCACACACAAATGCAGAGAAAGAGAGAGAGAGACAGAGAGAGAAGGAGTTACTTACATGCCCATCACTTCACACACAGGTCGTTTAAAGTGTTAGGAAGAACCCTGGAGAATCTGGACGGATGACTCTCACTTTATTCTAGAGTTTCAGTTTTTAATGTTATCTTTACTGAGTATAATTTCGAAGGGAAGGACAACTTCACTCATGCACCAACGCGCTACCTTTGTGCGCCGGAGCATCTTTGTGTCACGAACTCCTCACGAATCTCTTAACCCTGATCTACCCACTTTATGTCCATTGACGAAATCAGGCCGTTCTGTTTCCAAAAAACAGAAGGAGCGATTCGCTGTTCACCCACCCTGTTTACACACGTCTGTGAACGGTCTAAATTTTTACACCCGAAATGACGAAACCACAATCTATCCACTGTCGTGAGATAGCGAAACGCCTAATATAGCTGATAATGTTCTAGCGTAAGTGACTGATTTACGTTCGCTTTTCATTATTAGGACGTCTCTTCACGGCTGTCAGTGTCTGCTTGTCTTTTTACCTTCCCAAAAATTACACTAGAACTGTCCGTGTAAATTACTGATAGAGATGAAAGTTTAACTCACTTTAGTGGTGATTCTAGTAAACGTGTAAACTGACTGTGCAGATTTATAGGGACACTGAAAAATACATTCTTCAAATCAACCACACAAAACTATGCTGCACCAGACGGTATTTGGCTTAAAATAGTGTAAGGATTTGGTACTTGAGGTCCTGTATGAATCTCCAGGATTTCAAGCTTCCTGGGCTGTGTTGTCTTTTAACGGAGGAACTAGGAGTATGGAAAGGGGAGTCAGGACAAGCTATTATAACTCCAACCTTCAGCAAGGCGTTATCCCCGTCACTGCCTCAGGGCGCAACGGAACTGTTTATGAAACGGACGGAAAGAGCTTTTTTGGAGTAATTACAACGGGATCACACCCTTTAATTAGACCCACATCATGTTTGCCTTGTGCTCACAGTGAAGCAGGGAGTAAAGCCAATTTACTCTCCTCTTCCTCAGACATAAACCAATGTGTCATTCATACTGGACTGTAGTTTCTCCCCGGGCTAGTGGAGCACCACTCTCATCTGCAACTGGTTGGCCCCCCGCTTGCAGATGCTTTCTTAGCCATGTCCCACACGAAGCCCAAAAAGAAAATGTACTTTGCTTAATACACTGTGATTCCCTTTATTTGTCTAAAGCCCCAGTGCAGTTCACTGCATGTCAACCAAAAACCAGATGCTCACACACTCTTCCTTGTAATATTATAGGATTGGATCACAAGTAATGTTATGATCATTCACTGCAAAATTTCACTATTAATTCATGGCTGGTAATAAGCTGGCATGTGGGAACTATTCACCCCGTCGTATACACATACGTACATTCACGCATACAAAATGTTCAAATATTTACAATTTTTAAAAAAAAGCTGCCTCAGTACATGTGAATTGTCAATGTACTGGCCATATGTTACTCTTGATGTCTTCCCCTCGGGCGTGCTTTGTTCTGTTCGTTTCTGCAGGGCCTTTTTCAGATCCTTAATTCGAACCTCAATGTCTCGAGGCCAATGGCCCTCTTGGCCACACTCGTCGCAGGCCTGCCTGTGAAATGGGCACTCCAGAGACCGGTGCCCCTCCTGGCCACAATTGTAGCAGTCTACTGGTTTCCAGTCTGGGTCCCAAGCCTTTCATCGTCTTCCTTTGCCTCTACTCCTGTACTCTCTCCTGCCTCGACCTCGATCTTGCTGCACCTCTGAGCTGTGCTTTGCACTGATGGTCGGCTGTGATGGTAGACGAGTTGGGGAGTGTTCCTTGATCTCGGTTGTTCTCTGGGAGGCTTACTGGCCACTTGAGAAGTTTATCTCTTGTGGGAGCGCACGCTGGTAATGCTCGCTGTGGGCCAGTGAAAGTGTGTATGACTGAGGTAGTTTTGAGTGTATAGCAGCAATTATATATATATATATATATATATACACACACACACAGTGGTATGCAAAAGTTTGGGCACCCCTGATAATTTCCTGATTTTTCTTTTTAAATCACTGGTTGTTTGGATCAGCAATTTCAGTTAAATATATCATATAGCAGATGAACACAGTGATATTTGAGAAGTGAAATGA
>JBBJLS010045026.1:0-13703 GCA_037577275.1 Bryconaethiops microstoma
GCTGCCAATTTCACTACCAGGTTTAAAATCAGCGCATGCACACACACACACACACACACACACACACACACACACACACACACATTCTTTGTCTTTTGCATTCTAACTAATTAGAAACACAATGCTGAACAACACAATGCTCCTCATCCTTAGGGGTTGGGGGAAATTTTGGGGGGTCGGGGGTGTTGGTTGCTGCTGTGTTTAAGAAACTGGCCCAGAAGATCAAAAGCAGAGCACAATTACAATTACAGCATGCAATACATGTCAGCACTGCAACCAACAATTATTTCCGTAATCATTTCCAACACCCCCTCCCCCATTACAGAATCAGAATTACTTTCACTGCAGTAACCACAGTAAGCCCCCTCATCCTTCGGTCATTCCACGCAAACAGAGTGCATGTTTAATTGACAGATTTTTGCTAATAAGACTATTTCTAGTATAAAATATTAATTCATGCAACAAGTGAACAACAAGAATTACTGCATCGTTTACTGCATTAGAAATGATAAAGGCAGAAACAGCAAAATCAACCTTGCCATGTTCATGTGTCTCCTAACTTGGCTTCTGACTAAGAACTTAATCAGCTATAACATTTAAAACAACCCCAACAAACAGTGACCAAATAATCCCAACTAAATTATAAACAACCAAACTGCAAACAACAACCCTTTCAACCATCCCCAACAACCAAACAACAACCAAGTAACAACCAAATAACCCCAACAACCAAATAACAACCAACAATCCCAACAACCAACTAACAACCAACAACCCTAACAACCTATTATTTGTCTTCTTTTGCATTTTTAATTTTGTGATCTGTGCCCTTGAGTGCATTGAAAGGCATCTTCAAATAAAATAAATAGTAACAACAACAACAACAACAACAATAATAACCAACCACCAAAAAACTACCAAGAACCCCAACAACCAAATAACAACCAACAACCATGAAATACCAAACTACACACACTTTCGTGCCAACAAAACAGCTCTGACCCATTGAGGTTTGGACTCTACAAGACCTCTGAAAGACTGTGTATCTGCCCCAGTAGGGGCAAGTCCAGCATGTCCCACAAGTCCAGCATGTCCCACAAGCTCAATCGGAAATTGGAGGCATCTTAAGCTCTTTGAGATGTTCGTCAAACGGTTTCTGATCAGTGTTTGCACTTCAGGGGGGAATCGTCCTGCTGGAAGAGGACACTGCCATCAGGGAACAGCATGGAGGGGTGAACTTGGTCTGCAATGATGTTTGGGTATCAAAGGAATGTCCGCATGAATGTAGGTTTCCCAGCAGATCATCACCCAGAAAATTACCCAGAAAATTATACTGCCTCGCCACATATTCTTCCCATAGTGCATCCTGGTCCCTTATCTTCCTCAGGTAAGTTTGAAAAAGCCCAGAATAAGACAAAATTTGACCCTATGAAGAGTCACCACACGTATGGATATTAAAGCACAGCAGTCAGAAGAGAAACTCTACAATTGGGGCGACGCTGGAAAGACAGTAAGGGTGGGGTTTTGGAGGTCAGAGGATGAAAACGACTTCTTGAAGCCTAAATGGGAATTGATCCTTCAGTTTCTCATTGTGAATCCCTACAGGTGGCCTTTACACCTCCACTCCTGATCCCTCTAATCAGCAAGCACACTATTAACTTGAAGCTCCCTGAGAGGGACAAATCCATTGCGAAGGCACTCTACTGACAAATCCCACCATTTACCCACAGCAGGACAGTCAACGCCTGAGAAATGGGTGCCAGTAATTGTGAGGCTCCAAAAACAACAATAAACCTGAACAGGTATGCAGGTCCCTTTCAACAACCTACCGCCAAACCCTCTCCAAACATGAGACAGTCAATTATGGTGCAAAAGTCATTCATCACTCAGCTCACAAAGCCTGTGATTACAGCCTGTCTGGCAAAATGTCACAGGAGTCAAGAGTCCAGGATAACAACACATACAAACACTTGGCCCAAAATGTAAATTAGACAAAAAGAACACAAATTCAACCATTTTATTCACTATCAACCCCCCAGTGAAGCTCGAGTATGTATATGTATGTTGATGATGGGAAAACAGTCAGACTAAATCTGACTAAAACTGGCCTCACACCAAACCCAGTCTAAGGCCCCTTTGTTTACACCTTCAGTAGTTAATTATGGGGGAATTTTACAAAATTAAGTAATCTCCAACACACTTAAGTCCCTTTTTACAGATAACAGTGAGTTATACAGGATCAGAAACCACACAAATGAGTCTATCAGCCTTCTCAAAGAAATAAACGTCTTACACCAGTGTCCCAGCTGATTTGCTACATTTGAGGATTCTGAGCAACACATTTCACAATAAAATTCGACCCATCATGAGGATCAGAACGTTCCACGGAAGGACAGACATCAGAACCTCGGTAACAAAGCAACAGACAAATCAGGGCCTCAGAATCAATCTCATAAAAAAATGAATTTCTTTTCTGATCAGCTTTTTCCTTCAGGGTGTTTTTGTGCAGGGTGTGTGTGTGTATCTCAGTCTCACTGGGGGAAGAGCCACCGTGGCCTTATCTGGACTCCGCAAGGTGCCACTATTTTCTCCCAATGTCGTCCTTCACCCACCGTCATCATATCACTCTCCTGTCCTCCTGCCTGACTTCTCTCTCTCTCTCTCTCTCTCTCTCTCACACACACACACACACATACTCCTGTTCACTCTAACCCCTTAATCTGCAGTAATCAGAATAAAGTCTCCACTAACTACTAAATTACTGGAAGTAAAATAAATCGAGTAAAAGCAATACTGCATGAACTGCATTCGTCACACAAACACACGGCAGATTGATACTGGATTAGAATCACACCACAATTATTACTGTAAAAACTACACACTGCAAATTTATACTGGATTAAAATCTCTCCACAATTATTACCATAAACAATACTCTCACACACACACACACACACACACACACACACAGCGGATTACAAACACTCCATTATTACTGTCAGACTGAAAAATTAAACTCTACAGATTCATACTGGATTAAAATCACCCCACAGTTATTACTAAGACTGTAATAACTACGCACACAGAAAATTTATTGTGGATTACAATCACACCACAATTCTTACAGCCAGACTGTAACAACTGCACACTGCAAAAACATACTGGATTAAAATAAAAAAGGGTTGTTTGTAGATGGGGCTAAAGTTTTGATTCTGGGTATGTCCATGAAAATCCGGGAATGGATGATGATTATGATTAGATATAATAGTTTTGAGATCCATGGCCCCTCATAACACATTTAGGACTGTACCCCAGGCCGAGGCCCAATGATTGCCCTGAAATTTGCTATAATTTGCAGAAAAATTACATATGTAGGTGTGCTTTCTGTAGAGGATGGGCACTCATTTTCACATACACTTTTCTCCCTTCCTCGCCTGAAACTGAATCAGGTTCTGGTGTTTCTGGCCTTGGTAAACCACCCTAATAGTCTCCATGATAAAAAAAAAAGGCGAGGGATGATGAATGGGCAGGCGAGTACGAGCTGGCCCGACTTCACTTTACATCTTTAATCATTTCTGCAGGTTTGAGGCCACCGCTCTCCTGGCTTTATTTTTTGAGATTGCAAGCCATTAAGGTGCTTGGTTTTACAATGGAGAGAGACAATTACCCTTAGTTCTCACCAAACAGTCTCAGAATTAGAGCTGCACAAAATGGACAAACCAGCAGTATTGCCAATTTACAGCTACATATTGCTATTACAATGCCTTTCAAGATATTAAAGGGCCCAAATAATCACTCTTCTGGAATTTAAAAGGCTTAAAATCTGAAAACATTGTTTCAAAATATACTCCACCATTCATACAGTACACAATAAGCTACAAAAACAGATTATTTTCAAATCATAGTTTTTATGATGTCAAATAAGCACCACATTTAAATATATCTCCTTATTCTGGCTACAGAAGTTTAGCTCTGTGCACAAAACACCTTGTGTGACTCATTTGTATACTGCAAACTATTTTGTTCTGCATACTGCAGACTATTGTGATATGAGTATTGCAGAAATCAATACTGCCAATGCGATATATTGTGCAGCCTAAAAAGCCTTAACAGCATGAACAGCAGGTACTTTTTATTAACCTGTGGCATAATACAGGGGGTCCTCAGGTTACAACAGTCTCGACATATGACGTTTTGAGTTTACGATGCCCACTCCTACTCCCACTCGGCTTACACCGTTAGCATCGTACTTACGGACTACATGGGCGAACTAGTTTGGTCGCGGGTGCCGGAAGAACACGGAGTGACGCGGCGTATGAGTGAGGAAGTTTTCCTTTTCCTTTTTCTGTGGCTTAGTTGTGTTTTTATGATTTTACAACTGTGTTAGGATAGCTAAGTGACCAAAATTCGGGTTACATCACTGTCAAAGGAACGGATCTGTGTCGTAACTCGAGGAACCCCTGTATTTTAACATCGTTCCGTCGTGTATTTTCCTAAAATAATCATGATTTAAAAGAGTCAAAAAATGAGAAAAGAGGCACGAAGAAGGGAATGGATCTGAGGCCTGTGCCAGCTGTGGCTCTGAGAAAAAGTTGATTAAAGTGGATTTTACAACAACTTGAAAGTCGGTCCATCTCATTAGCCCTATTTCCATTCATCTGCGAGACAGCAATTATTCGGCAGAACACGATCCACTCATCAGCTGTTACAATCAGACGGAAACGCAAGCCAGGCCTCCAGCGCCTTCTCAAACACAGCTCATTATCTTCTGTTCCTCTGGAATTACATGAAGCTTAAGTATGTTGTTTGAATGGTGAGACCTTTGACAGTCAGATCGTTTCTTTGAGTAGGAGACCAGCCGTATGTTAGCGCAAAGCTAACATAATCATAATCATTTGGTTCTAGGTTGAATCCTGCCATCTGAAGTGAGCAAAAGTGGTTATGTGTTGTGTGTGGAGTTTGTATAAGGCATATGAACAAATACGGCATATGGGGCAGCTGGTGGCCTAGTGGTTAGGGAGTTAGCCCTGTGACCAGAAGGTTGTGTCTAAGAATCCCAGGACTGCTAGTGGCACCTCTAAGGTGACCTTGTTTCCATATACAGACTGTATGGCGCAGGAATGAACAATGGTTCTAAAACTTCAACAGTGTTTACACATGACAGCAAACTTATTTAATAAAAAGAAAATTAGTTTTCCACGATGTATCCATACATACTACTGCCGAGCCTAACGAGTGGTAATAATTATAAGCATAGCTTCACATACTGCCACAAACTCAGGGTTCATTCAGGGACAGTTTGAACATCAGTCTGCATCAGTTTAACTGAACAACTTTATACTGTCACAAGATCCCATCAGTCACAGATCAGCTATTTGAGCGAGGGGGGGGCTGTCAAACAGGTAAACAAACAGTCTGATGATTTAACGGATCATGTTCTTTTAAACAGGCAATTAAAATCACTCAGTCCACATGATTTTTTTGTGGTTTTTTTACTCCCAGATGGAATAAACTTGGTTTAAACTGACATTTGTTATGTAGCAGGTGGTATTTTATGTCCACTGACTTGTCCTCTGTTGCTCTCTTGTTTCTGCTCTTGTTCTCCCACCATTTCACTCACTCTTTCACAAAAATCTGTTTCTAGAACATTGTTTATAATATGGGCCCAATGGTTAGGGTGTTGCCCCTGCATTCAGAAGGTTGTTGGTTTGAATCCCAACTGCTAGTGTCATCACTGAGGTTCCCTTGAGCAATGTACCATCCGCGCAAAACTGCTCCCCCGGCGCCCCTCATTGTTGGCAGCCCACTGCTTCACTTGGTGAATGGGTTAAACGCATGGAAAGAATTTCTCATTGTTCACACGGTGTGGCGTGTTCGTGTGACTATAAGAGGCCACAAATAACTTGCAGGTGTGAGAGAGTCACTATGAAGAAGACATGTTTCAGTCATTGTTTGAATTATAAAGAATAATTCAAACAAAACCTTTGTAGACTTATTATGTACATTATCCACACTGTGGAAGATGGGGCTTAACAACCCCCAGTGACAGAAGAGCGTAGGCCTTTGTGCCCAATGAGCCCCTGACTGGTCACCAGCCCAGTTTTAGTTGCACTCAGTTCTTGGCCCAAACAAGAAAACTATCCATAAGATCATGGAAGGAATCTGAGTCAGATGGAAGAAATATGAGTGTGTTGATTTAGCTGGACAAAAAGGCCAAAATGTCCGACAGACGTGCCAATTTACCCCTTTCTGACAAGTCTGACAACTTAGGATATCCAACTAAATAAGCCCAGCCTGGTCAACTTAGCTTATTTATGGAGTTCATTCCTTCATTCTTGCTTGCAAATTGATTCCCCTAAATCCCCTAAATGTGAATTTCACCAATTTCCCCCAAAATTCAGTGTTTGACATGTAATTAATAAGTCATTCAGAATGGGTGTGGTGTGAAACTCATTGCAGAGACTTTGATTTCTTTACAGCGGTGGTGAGCGGAACCAGACGTCTCCAACACAAATACGGCTGTTTTATTCTATATCAAGCCCTGGTGAGCCTATATGGATTGTTTATGGAGTGTTTATATGGATGTTGATGATGGTAAAACAGTGGAGAATCTGAACTAAATCATTTTTCTTTGGGGTCTATATTGCCTCATGACATCCTGCATGTATCCCTCCACCATGAATGGGTTTAGTTTCAGGACCAAAAGCTTCTCAGAACTCTGGTAGTAAAGTCTCAGGTGTCAGGTGGCGCAACCACAACCATTTCATGGCAAAACTCTTTGAGGTTTTAGAGGCAGACATCTAGTTCCATTCACCACCGCAGTAAGCAGTTCCAAGTCTGTGAGCTTCACATCAAACCCACTCTGAATCATTTGACTATGGGTAACTTAACGATTCCCCTTTAAGACTTCATGATCGTCAGCATCCTCAACCTTACATCATTTAAAGAACTATGACAGCTGCAGAGGAACTTCATATTGCATCAATTACGGCACTACCTGTTCAGAAATATGCAAATTAACCATTAAGGTGCCCAATCAGTGCAAGCCACGTGCACCAACATCAAAACGTATCAGCCGTTCTAAGGCAGTGCAGATACTATAAGGAGCCCCCAATGGTGACACAGGTGTTCAAACACAGCTTGTATATCCATAGAAACACACTGACCAATAGAACATTCCGTACAGGATGTCACCATATCCACCAGCTAGAGGGGTATAGCACTCCCCCAGTGCTGGGCTGTGGAGTCTCTGGAGAGATGAAACTCCATGCAGAACCTTTGGGATCCAGAACTTATCCTCCAACATCAGCACCTGACCTCACTAATTCGCTCATGCAACCAAATCCTCACCGCAATGTTCCAATATCAGTACCTGACCTTCCTAATGCTCTCACGGAATCAAATCCCCACAGCAATGCTTCAATATCAGTCCCTGGCCTCACTAATGCTCTCATACATTCAGATTTTCACAACAATGGTTCAGTATCAGCACCTGACCTCACTAATGCTCTCATGCAATCAAATTATCACAGCAATGTCCCAAGATCAGTACCTGACTCCATACAATCAAACCCATAGCAGCAATGATCTAACATCAGTACCTGACCCCATACAATCAAATCCTCAGAAAAAATGCCCTAACATTAAAGACGTAAACTTTGGGAATTAGAAGTTTTCCTTCAGTTTTGGAAGCTTAGTTTTATTCAGGTTATACTCCGCTTTTCCAGTTGCAGTAAATCAGACCGAACTGATCTTGGCTGACATGCTGAGATTACAGGGAAGCTTTTTATTTATTTTTGCTAATCATATTTCTGGCAACATATTTTGTCCACACTCACTTTCTGTGCGACTCTTCCTATCCAAGCTCTATTTTTCTACCTCCCACCACAATAAATTAGTTTGTAGACATTTTACACGTTTCATCAAACCATTGGCGTCAATGTGCTGTTCCAACAGGTTTACTGTCACATTACGCTGCACTTCATCGCCCTTCAACTGTCCAACACTCCCCAAGACACATTACAACAGAAAACACAAGAAAACATTTTTTAAAGTTTTTTTTTTTCCAGTTCCACCTTAAATAAAGCTGTAAGCTGAGCTGCTTAATGTAACCGATTCGATATTTAAGGTGGAACGGAAAGTTCGAAAATAACAACAGGCGTTTCACAACTGAGAAGACTTCTCGTGCCTGGATTGTCTTTCAGCATTTTTCCCAACCTGAAGTGAGAACACAGGCTCCAAATGCTCGAGCTGGACACTCACCTCCACCTGCAGCTGTTGCTCCGCTAAACATACGCTCCCTGCAAAGAGCACAACTCCATCCTCACGCTCAGTGATCCAGCCCCACTCGCTGTGTGTGTGTGTGTGTGTATAACTGTGTGAATATGTTCCTCTGGTTGGGATGCTTCCAACTGGTTGGCTTCTCACTTTCCCAGTTCAGCGTTGGGAGCAGCGTCACCTGCCCAGCGTTAACCTGGACTAACATCGCCCTCTAGCGGCCATTTAGCGCCAGCATGGGGGAAAAAGTGCGTCTACCTAAGCAAGTGAATTGTCAATAAAATTGTAACCCTGTAAATAATATTGTAACAACTTACTTATTATTGTAATTTATTTTTTTACTTTAAAGTAAATGTAGCAAATTGTAAACTCGAGTTCTTTAGTAATGCAAAAATAGTATTTTTAAAACTTTACTCTTATTATGCAACTATAATAATTGTAAGTAGCAAAAGTAGCAGTAATATTTACTATTTTATCTCATTTTATTAAAACAAAATGTTTTTACATTAATGTAAACGTAGTCAACAAAATGTTAACCATTAAAAAATAACACTTTTTTTTACCTTAAAGTATAACAATATTAATAATACGTCAGTTATTAAAAGGTTATAAAAAAAGGTCAACATTTAGTTTAAAGTTAGAATATGAGTAATAACAAAAATAGTAAATAATAGTAATATTTACTATTACTACTACTATACATCATTATTTTTTATTACTGAAAGTGCAATAATAAGTACAATAATATAAAAATAAGTACAATAAAATAAATACAATAATAGTAGTAGTTTTAGTAGTATTTACCTTAAAGTACAATAATAATAGTAATAATACTAGTAAGGAGTAATAGTAAACATGTTACTATTATTTACTAGTATTGTTATTCATTTTTATTTTAAATGTAAGAAATAAATTTAAATTTTGTGCTTTCATAAAGTAAGATAGTCTTTTCATTATTATTACTAGTCACATTATTACTATTCACCTTAAAGTACAACTATAATAATAGTAATAATAATGATAACACCCATGTTTTATTACTACTTGTATTTTTGCTTTCAAGTAATATTAAATACTAACAAATTATATACTTTAACAAAGTAAAAATGAAAACCAATTTTTTCTAATATTTACTATTTTTATTACTTCTATTATTTTTACCATAATAAACATAATACTATTATATTATTTCTATTATTTTTTGCTTTAATAAGATAAAACTTTATTAATCCCACAAGCGGGACATTTCCGTTGTCCAGAAAGTAGACATTTCAAAGGTAAGAACAACAAAAAACAAAACAAGAATTATAATACAAATAACAATAGATTTATGTACAATTATTTTGACAATAAGTATTATTACCTACATTTTTACTTTCAAGTACTATTAGTAAATAAAACATTTTAACCTTATGTACTTTACTAAAGTAAAAATACTAAATATTACTTCTATTATTTTTAGTCTAATAAAAATAGTAAATAAAAAGTTATTTGTTGTACTTAGGGCTGGTATTGCAATGTGATACCAAAATATCAAAAAACACGCCCCTCAAACAAACAAAAAAAATTCACCCCTTATTTAAACCACTGTGCTCCTTTTCCATCCCCTCTGCTTTGTGGGTATATAACCTCACCCAAAACATCCACTTCAGTCTGTGAATTTGACACCAGTTTGCCTTTGATGTATGAAACGTAAACAGTTTAAACCCATGGTTGTCAGCACCTGATCTCTAATGCCAGTGTATTAAAGGGCCCCTATCATGGGAAAAACATTTTTTCAAGTAAAAGAGCTTAATTTAAACATTTTTTATCCACATCATTCATTCCCCAGTCTTTGTGTGGAAACTAACACACAAAAATGTTTGTGCCTTTCTGATCCATAAAAGAGCCCCCATTCATTTCTAAATGACCTTACAATGAAACCGGTTATTTTGCTGTGTGGTTTTTAAACTTTGAGCATGCAGAGCAGAATCTTGGGAGACCGAACGTGCACAGAAAAATTTTATTGCATGGATGGCATCAATTCAAAACATGTTAAAAAAGTACAAATAACAATAAGACCCTTCACACACAAGGGCAACCCTCATCTCTCTCTACATCTCACATTACAGTTCAACGTTTTCCAACCTCACCTCTTACCTGCTGCATCTGTGATATGTGGCTGATTAGAACATCAAATAACTTCAACACGTTTGCTGGCACTGTGAAAAATCCACTAACCCCAAACCTGCTCATGATTATATGATTTTACAGATTATACAGAAGTTGTTTCAAATGAGAAGATTTGGCATAGCAGTGTGGGCGGAGCTTTCACAGGGCCATGCTCAGCAGCCTGAACGCTGTTCACACAAAAAAAGTGTGAGCATCACTCACACCAGCAGGATCTGAGAGACACACTTGTATTTTGCGGTTAAGCGTTGCATGTACAGCTCTGGCAAAAAATAAGAGACCACTGCAATTTAAATCACCTCTATGAGTATGAGAACCATGGGCACCAGAAGCATTTTTAATGCGGGGTCACTGCAGGGCTCTATATTGTTTTGGGTTTTGGGGGTGGGGCTTGGGCAGGTGGGCACTTTATGCGCTCTATGTCTTGGCTGTAGTCCGGGAGGGACAAAGTCCCTTCTTGCTTTAATGGTTCCAGTTTCATACAATATTTTCCAGCCATGAAGATACAGCAGACAGAGATCAGGAGGAAAAACACAGACGTGCTCTTTAAGTGAAGCCTCTCCCGCTGTGGACTGGTCAATCACATTTTTACAGAATCACTTTAAAGTGAAGAGCCTTCGGGACGGGACGGGACAGGGTGTACGGAAGGTGGCCTTCCAGATGAGACGAGACAGGGCCGGCAGGATGGGGTGGTCCTGCTGGGTGGGGCAGGGTGTGCTGGGCAGAGCGGGAAAGGGTGTACAGGATGGAATAGGGCAGGGCGTGAGGGGCAGAGTGGGGCCTGCTGGGGACGACACGTCATGATGTTGGAGGTGTTCATGTAAGACACAAGATCTCGGTGAGTTTGCAGTCCGTTTGGTCCTCCGGGCATTTAAACGAGGGAAAATCTGATCCAACACGCAGATACACACACACACAGCCACGCAAACCCCCACACACACACTCCATTCCTATATACGCTGCTCAGGGACAGAAAAAAAAACTTTACTAAGAGAAATAACACTAAACTACAGGACTTTTACTGAAACAGTATAAAAATCTCTTCATACAGCTGTTTAAGGCACTAAAACACACACAAACAAAAACCCCTCACACCACACACAGCTTTCACACAGAATTCAACATTGAAACATTTTTACATTAAAAGACAACTGAACTGTCATAATAAAAATATTAAAATGATAAAGATATAAATTCAATCAACATCGAGTTTCAGAGCCTGCTTACAGTGCAATTTTTGGTCCTGTTTCAAAAGAAAAGGTCAATTTCATTTTGTGTTGTTTTTGTTTCTATCCAGCAGATGGAGACATAGCTCTGAGCCACAATACCAGGACATCTTCAGGGGTCTTGATGGGTCTGTATAATACACACACACACACCATTTCTTTTTATATTTTCATATAAATCATGAGCCTATCAAGGCACATCTAACTTAAGGCATGAACCAGTAAATAAACAGGAGCAGATGCTTCCAGATGATCAGGCAGTGATCAGTATACTGGTGGTGTTGAATGCTGAGTGGTTGGAACTCTTATCTTGTATCTACAGCACTTTGAAGTCTGTAGCAATACAACATTTGTTCTCATTTCTTTCATTGGTGGAGTGGTGGTGGTCTAGTGGGTAGGATACTTGCCTCTAGACCAAGAAGTCTACCACTGGTCATACCACTGGTTTTCCCAGCAAGACCCTGAACCCCAAGTTGCTCCAGGGAGACTGCCCCCTGTAGCTAGGGAATGGAAGTCACTTTGGATAAAAGCGTCTGTTAAATGCTGTAAATGTAAATATCATCAAAAAGGTGATTCAAAGCAATACATAAAGAAATGAGAGGAAGTTCAAGACTTTCACATAGCACTGCATGTACAGTATATCTTCCAAATCTGTATAAAATAAACAACTGACTGATTAATTCTCATACATTTTTTGGGGAATTGTTTTCACTGGATTGATAAATAAAAGGAATGAAAAATCTCTATAAAGACCAGGGGTGAATTCCAATCACACCTAATGGTGATATACACTTGATCACTGAAGTACAGTGGAGTAACTTCCGCTCTCTTTAAAACAATGAATGTCAAAAACAGAGACTCCAGTAAAAGCATCAGGACTACCTGAGCTACCTGCCACCACAGACACACACACAAGCTAACATGTTGAGCTAGTACTGAAGACATACCGTATTAAAATGTGCACACATGCACACAAACACACACAGAGCATGGTACAGGTGTAGGTGATTTGTGTTCACTGATACATGGTCAGAATGCATATCAGACACGTAATTTCATCCCAAATGAGATATTTTGGTAAGAATCTTTCCAATAACCTGAACTCGTCCAACTAAAACCTTAACCTCGTTCATTTTAACTTTAAAACCGCTGCATTTCAGTTGCCAGATTATGTGTGATTGATAATTTGTGACTTTCGCATCTGGCACTGAAAAAAAAAAAAAATCTGAAAAATGGGGGGAAATTCTGGATTATCTTTATAAATTTGCATATAAAGATGTAGAACATGATTTAGAGTGCCTAAAATTCAGGAATGCCATGATTAAATAAAATGATTCAGTTTTTCAGATCAGTCAGTTATCAAAGGGTCATGACCTCAGGAACGTTTGACCCGGTTACAGTCACTCAGACCTGGTTTGGCAGCGATAAGTTAATGGAGCTGAATCTCATGAACTCTGTGCTTTGGGTCTTCATTTAAAAAATTAAATATACTAAAAAGACACCGAGGGCAGTGTGTCAGCCTGGGGGACAATTGAAGGCGAAGTGTCTGGGATCACTGGGTTCACTGAGGTCACCGAGGAGCTTCAGTCACTTCCGTTAACGTTCAGCTTCTCACTCTCGGGAACCGGCTGCACAGGGGTCTCCTCCAGGGGTCTGTTCTTCTTTAGACACGGAACACCTTGCTTCTTCACGAAAAAAAACACATCCAGAAAAAAAGCCACAGACGCAAGGAAGCCAAATATCTACAAAACAAATAAACAAATGTGTTAATTAGTCCCCGGTGTGATCCTCACATATCAGTCAATACCAAGTATTGATATCAATACTGTATCTAATGTAACTATTAGATACTCAACAAGTATAGAGATATTCATAAATGTATACACACACACACACACACACACACACACACACACACACACACACACACACACACATACATATATATATATACACACACACACACACACAAGTACCAAACCCAAAATCTAAACTAAAACTGGAACAGTGTGCAGTCCTTTTCGTCATCTG
>JBBJLS010045037.1:0-13702 GCA_037577275.1 Bryconaethiops microstoma
CATTTTGTTTAAGAGAGAACGAGAGATTTGTTTTCTTTGAATTATTCAATTTCTGTAAACGCTGCATCATTTCTCTTGTTTTGATGTTTTGTCATTTCATTTAAAGTGATGCTTTAAAGAACAATATTTTTATTTGGAAATTAGGAAAGATTTTGGCAGCAGTTCTTAAAAGCTAAGGCACCTTTAAAAGATTAAAAAAAAGATAAAAAGATCAAACCTGAGAAACAGAATATTTTTGCAGTGGTCTCTTATTTGTAGCGTGTAAATTACAACAGAGACAATATAGGAAACACAGGACATGGACACAACTACGATGTAACAGTGATGTAATATAACAGTATATTGTGAACAGGATGTAAACCTTCCAGAGTCACCACTGTTAACATCACTGGTTTAGTTGTAAAATAATGTAAGAGTGTAGTTTAACATTTCCAAGGTATAATAAATTATTTATATGTGTTATTTTTACATTTCCTCCAAACATTTTTTTTAATCAAGTGGGATCAATAGTGTGTAAAACAACAGTGACCTGCACATTTTACACAGACACACTCCACACACTACAAAAGCAATAACCAGAAAAAAAGTGATCTTATTTTTTCACTTCACAGCATTTGAAGTGCGAGGTGCAACAGAAACAATGCAATAAATAGACAGTACTGCAATGGAAGAGTCGTGTAATATGACAGTGAAGAGTGAAAGGGGTGTAAAAATTCCAGAATGAATAATATCACACCACAGATTTATTACTGCACAAGAGGCAGCTGCCAGCATTAGTGAACCTAAGTAAACAGTAAACAGAGGAAATGTAAAGTGTGTACTGTGAGAAGTGGATACAGCGGGCTGGTTCACTGGAATGACACTTGGTTAGGCAGGGACTGATGGTCTGAATGGACCCCTGATCCACCTGGCAGCCCCCACATGACTCATTCAGACAGAGCCTGGTTGGACAATTTGGCAGGTTTGGTCACCGAGCACTCACTTATGAGGCTTTTCTCCAGAAGGGGGCGCTGGTATCCCTTTACCAGGCGAGGTGCCATTACACCGCCTGGAACTGTTCATGAGGGCTTCGCAGGCTCGGCCGAACGTCCTCCCCTGTTCTGTGGCAGGTATGAAGATCCTGATCTCGAGTTTTTGATTATTTTTGAGACATGAGCTTCAGCCACAAAGACCAAAGGCCAACCTGTGGCCTGTGTTTCAGCAGAACAGTGACTAAACTGACCTCCCTTGAGGGACGTTTATGAGAAAGACCTCAGTAAACAGGACTGGAGATGGTCTCTGAAGGTGAGCGTGATACTGCAACAGTGTAATGTGACCATTTGTCATAAGTGAACACACCACAGTGTGAAATTCTTTCTCTGTATTTAACGCATTAAACTCATTCAGCAAGTGAAGGAACACAGCTCCCAGCGTCCAGGGAGCAGTGTGTGCCACTAGCAGTTCTGGGAATTGAACCCACAACCTTCTGATCGCAGGGGCAACTGCCTAACCACTAGGCCACCAGCTGGAAGAGCAGCGGTTCCTCAGGTGAAGGAGAGATGATCAGGGAGACGTCAGCCTGTCCGAGAAGCTTGGTTGCTTTTGAGAACATGGATTAATGTCCTACTGGCAGATCCAACCAAAATCCAGCTTTAGCTTATTTGGCAGGTTTTCCTAAAGGAGTCCACGATGCCAAGTGTCCTGCCAAGGTTCCCTGACGAGGCCTGTAAAGGAAAAACAGCCCCAAAATATCACAGAACCTATTTTTATGGCATGGATTAAAATCCCTTAAACGACTTAATCGAACGGTTTAAACAAATTGAAACATAAAATAAAAACATAAAAGCATATATTTTAAGGAAACCCTGTGAAAGTGTTTCTAACATCTAAAAGCTAAAGGACAATTAACAAACAAACAAACAAACAAACAAATAAATAAACATAAAATGTAGCATGTGTTTAAGGGGACCCTTTCTATCAGTAATTCGGACACATTTGAGATGTGTTTCCTTGCCGAACGTTACTAGTTCACAGATTTTTATATGTGCTCTGACGATTTCCAACAGGATTTAAGTCTGAAGGTGATGGAGGCAATTACACACACGAATCTTTCATTTCTTGAATCAGATCAAGGTTGATTTTGGATCGTTGTCTTCTCGTAATGTCCAACACTTTTCTTCTCCAGTTTCCTCACTGACTGTGGGACACTCAGGACTTGTGGATATTTAGTAGAATTTTTTTTGCACTCTCTCCACACAACTTTTCATTTGGTTTCCACCAGCTGACTCACAAACCCATGCTTTACAGTTGGCGAGCTTTTCATTGACACGGAAAAAAAAATCTTTGTTTTTTTTTCTATAAAAACTGAATCGATTCCTCAAGAATTGGTTCCTAAAAAACCTGAACAAGGGAATGTGGCTTTCACTTTACTGCTGCTGCTGCTGCACCGCTGTCGCTGTGCTGCTTTTATGAAATTATCATAAGCCACAATACTGAAAATAAGACTGAAATGGAATTTTATGGGTGTTTTTGATGTGCATGTATGAAATCATGGAACCTACACCATCGCATCAAACCTGCGATTGCAATGGATTTTGAAGTCACACACATCGTATGTGGTTGTAGGGTATTTCTTTAAACACACATGTCCTGTAAGACAATATTGAAAATCCGGGTCACCTAAAAAGTCACCAGGACCATATTTGGTTATAGAAGTAGCCCTGCTGATGGAATGGGCAGCTGGTTTTGCCACCATAGGAGCACGAACCCAAGCGGTATAAAGACAGAGCATCAACAGCCCCACGGACTGACTGGGTGCCGTTTTTAATGAACAGAAACATCAAGATTCACAAAAAGTACAACTGAAATATAGTCATTCAAACAAATACAACATACAGTATGTGAATCTGGGTAATTTAATATTTAGTGCGATTTTTTTTTTTTTTTACAATGTAAGAAGAAAAGGAAGATAAACAGATATACAATAAAATAAATAAATTAATATTAATAAAAAAAAATGAATAATTCAATAAAAAGTAAAGGGATGAACAAAACTAAGGTACGGATGAAAGAGATTTGAAAAGTGTTAGAAAAGATTGCCACTCGTCATGAAACTTTTCATCGTTTTTCTCGTCGATACTATCACGAAGGACATGGATACTGTATGATAACAGCCTTGCGGAAACAGTCCGGAGACGTTTAATATGCGCCGGTTGAGTGTCCGGACCTCTGTCCGCTCCTATTCAGCTGCATGTCACACATGCAGGGAAAGGAGTGATGAGGGGTCTTCAGGTGAAAAGGAAAGCGAAGAAAGACGTGATATGTCTCATCACAGAGTAATTGCACTTGGAGGGAGGCGGGCACACCACAGATCTCGCAGAGCTTCCATACATGCATGTGTCCACGTCCCAATTAGGCCACGGACGTTACCTTCTAGCTGGTGCTGCTAAATTGTGCAATTTGTATAAAGAGCGTCTATTCAGATGGTGGGTTTTAATGAGTTGTCTCACGCTCTGCTGATGTTTTCCCAAATGACTGCTGGGTCTTTATACTTGCCGGAAAGTCAGTAGTGGGGTTCAAGGGCTTGTTAGCATTCTTAGCCTGAAAAATGACTAAGCCCACTCCTGCTCTAAGCCTAGGTGGGGTGTTTGGGTGGTGGAACGTATCGCCTCCTATCTAACAGCTTTGACCCTCCCGAAGTGTCATCCCTCCTGCTTTTGAAGGAAAAGGAATTGCCCAACCATGCCAAATGTCTTCCACACTAAATGATATGATTGCATTTGCTGAGGCTCAGATGATGAATGGCTGGTCACTTCTTTCGAGCCTTCCAGCCCATACTTTGGTCATTTAGCTGTCCATATATACAGCGACATTGTTATTCCTCCTGCAGCTGTGTGCAAGGCTTGCCAAGCCGTTACGATGCCAAAGAGGCTGATTAATGCAGTCAACACAAGCTGTACGGCAGCAGGCCAAAGGGACATTCGCACTCTCCCAGAATAAAGAGTGTTGTAGTGCGAAGCGTAGAGCAGCACTGCTAAATTCTTAGGAAAGACTGTGGGTATTGGTTTGCGACTCAGTTTGGCAAACTTGAATCGTGCCCTGTTCCCCTTTACAACTTTTATTCAAACAGAAAAATGATAGTTTCTTCATCAAACAAGGACATCAAGGATTTGGATCTTTTCCCAATTGAATCTGGCCCCAGTCGAATCCAAAACACTTTAAGATCAGTGTGAGGTTTGTACTAAGGATGCCATGGCAAACCCTGCGAATGTTACAGGCTTGTTGTTTACTGCCAGATCATCTGGAGCAACCAGCTATGCCAATAAAAAGCAAAAAATTCAACCCACAAAACGAAAGTCGATAAAAGAGCCCCATATCCTCTTTATAACGATATAAAGTACTGGAAACTTCACTAAAGACGGCTCTCAAACACCTGATGCAGCCCATCCTCATGCTCACAAGGGCTTTAAGGGATTCAGGGGACCTGAAGCCGGGTTACAGTGAGTGCCATTAATGCTCAAAAGAAGAGTTAAGAATTATAAACAACACTGTTGAAAGGTTATGCACCTAAGGGGCATGACCCTTTACTTTTCTGGCCAAGCCATTCAGTCGCCTACACTTCTGTACACTCTGCACATCCTAAATTGATCTTTTAACTAGAAATCCCATGGATTGAGGAAAAGGTGGATGTTTTTTAAAAGGTACTAGACACTTTGGGCTAACACTGACCCAGTCAATCATGTTCTAGCTGTGTGGGAGACAATCAGAAGTCTGGATGTTCTGAGAAAGCAAATGAGCTCAACAAAAGGAGGTCAGAATGTGTAATATGTGACATTGTGAACGCAGAAAGGTGTTAATATTGAGAAGGAAGGTCTAAAATTAACATCTGGAATGCCTTTTCTACGTAAAGTCGCTCGTCCCTAAATAATAGGTTAGAAATAATAGATCATTACAGCACATGTTTTATCTTTTAATGACTTCTTGGTGTTGAAATATACAAAACATCAAGAAAAAATTACCTTCTGGTTTTCCAGCCTATAATACTTCACTCCGCACTGTCATATTTTTCTCAAGAAAATGTTTGAAGGGTAGCAAAACCCAATTTTTTTTTTATTGCCATAAGTCATTATCACTGCCACCCAAGTCCTTACAAAGAAACCCACCCAAGCAACCAACCAAGAGCATCCATAAAAAAATGAATCCCAGTTCTTAGTGATTGGATTTTGCCCGACTGCTGACTCGCGAGTGGCGGGGGTTCCTCCTGTTTCTTTCCAGCATAGTTCAAATGACATGAATCACATCTCAGTCACACTTAAAAGCAATTCGGCTCAGGTGTAAGTTACTGTAGATGCCATATTTACAATATGGTGTGATTAGGCTTCCTTATGCAACACACCGGGAGCGATATTCAGCCCTCTGCACACATCTAGTAGCAACAGGACGTTGAATGAAAGAGGAGTACAGCTTGTGAAGGATGTGGCTAAAAACATTCTCATTCCACAGCTTCAGAAAGAACTCATTTGACTGAGCGATTTTATTTGAAGTCAAATGTTCTAAAACCTTCTAATGATAAGCCTTCTCTTCTTTTGCACTGGGACCTGAATTTTTTAAAAAGAAGCTTATTATGTGACTTTTTTAAATACAAAAAACCAAACAAACAAACAAAACAAAGCACTCATGGGGGCTGCGGGAACCGATTCCAGTGCACGCAGATGGGAGAAAGAAATTCCAGACAGGTCACCAGTCCATCAAACACAGAGGGACAATTTTGCATCTCCAATTATTCAATTCAAATTAATTTTATTTATATAGCGCTTTTTACATCCAAGTTGTCACAAAGCAGCTTTACAGAGTCCAGGTCCGAGACCCTAGTGAGCCAAAGGCGACAGAGCTGGAGGAAGAAACCTCGGGAGGAACCAAAACTCAAAAGGGGAACCCGTCCTCCTCCGGTCGACCCGGAGAGAAAGAAAAGAAAGTCTTTACAGGGATAAATAATAAGAGAAGGCCTTCATGAACAAGATTATTGTCAGATAGGCCATCTACGGTTAACAGAGTTGGAATCACTAAGTGTCCATAGAGGTACATTTTTGGAAGAGTAAGAGTTTGTAGTCCATAAACAACAGGATCAGGAGCAACAATCTCCGCCGGAGCTTTAGGCAGCGGTTGCTCCTACTTGGAGCCGAAACCAGTCAAGGACAGTTTGGCATGGGGCACCAGCGATAGCAGAGAAAACAGAAACAGTTCGTTCTGTTTAAATTAGCAGAGGATTATTTATATCTGTGAAGTGTAAGTTAAGACTCCGGCGTATCCAGCTAGAAAGGGCAGAAGCGAGATGTATGATGGGCATGAGAGTGATTAGCCCGACATTCACGGCTTTGGGAGGAAACTGGAACTCCTGACAGAAACCCATATGGAAAAAACCCAGGACTGCTCACACCAAAACATCTATCATCTGAGGAACTTATCCTTAGCCTAAACCAGCAGTCTCAGGAAACTCTCCGGACAGGTCTCCAGTCCGTGACATGATTGTCTTTGGACTGTGGGAGGAAACCGGAGATCCTGGTAGAAAAACCTACGCAGACATGGGAAGAACATCCAGACCCCAGACAGAAATTAAACTTGAAAATCTGATTTCAGTCTGATAAAAATGGTGTAAAACAACCAAAAACCAGTGGCCAGAGACTATCCTGAAAGTTCTCCCAGGTTCAGAGGTCTTGTCTTTTGTTCTGTTTGGTTCTAAAGCCTAAAATTAAAGAAATGTGTCGATTTCTGTTCTTTACGTTCATTTGCGCGTGACGCCATTGTGACAACCCCAGTAGTGGTTTTCATTATTATTATTACATGTTTTTAAACTACAAACTTTGGCTCCATTTGACACAAGAAGACCAATTAAAGCTCAGCAAGACGTCTGACACCTCAAGCAGCAACACAAACTGGGGGAACTTCCATATAAGGAGCTGTTCATTCTATATGACGACAATTTACCTTTTGTTGAGCTCCCAGCACAGATCCATGCTGCTTGTATTCTAAAGGTCAATGCACAAGCCCCGTGCTTCACTTGATGAATAGGTTAAATACAGAGAAGGAATTTCACACAGTTCATGCTGTGGTGTGGTGTGTTCACATGTGACTATAAGGGCCGCTTGACCTTATTTAATATAAACAATCGGGCTGCAGTGCAGAAGTTTATCCCATGCATAGTTTTATTGGACACGTATCGAATGCAGTAATTATAATGTGCTTTGCCATGCGATTCATTTTTACTGCATATGCAATTTTGCGCCTCATGATTATAAATTAAAACATGCAGGGAAATAAACAAACTGTTTGATGTTTGACTGAAGATGTTGAAGCCCTGAACGGCAGAACTAGGTCAACAAAACCTGGAGGCTGAAGAGACGGGCACAGTCAGTTTATTTTGTGTAAGGACATTATTGTTATTATAATATATAATATATGTTATTATTATTATTATTATTATTATTATTATTATAAGGACATTATAGTATTATAATTTTTGCACAATACATATAGTATATTTACAGTACTTTTTCTGCACATTACTTTAACAAGATTATTGAGTTATTGCAGATGATTCCTTTAATAATAACACTCTTTTTCTTCAAGGTGCGATCTATTCTGCATGGATTTAAAAACGCTTGTGTCTCGGGCAGTACAAGGCCTGGCAGGATTCAAATCACATTCCTTACTTTCATGTTCATGCCATTAGAAATGCATGCAGGTCATACAACAGATAATACATGAACCGATAAATGTGTTCATCTTTATCAGAGTGACACTCAGAAGCCTGAGAATCAACACGGCCCGTTTGCTTATTCCCCTTGGTGGGCTGCCAGAAGACAAGCATGTAGAATGCACAGGGTTTACAGCAGAGGAACGACTCGTCTCAACAAAATCAAAATGATTTATGACTTTGACTTGCACCTCATAACTTAAAACACTTGCTGGTCATCAGTAACAGGATTCGTACGTGTGCGAAGGCAGGCCAGGTCTGCAAAGGAAGCATGTTTGATACAGACCCCTGACAGAGACTATAGCAGGATATGGTCCCATATACGTCCATAAGCTGGAAACAAACAGAATTCAAATGAATTTCCATGCTCATTTAAACCTGATTGCCAGTGTAGTAATTGACTTTACTAATCAGTTCCTCTTGGTTGAAAATATTGAGCTTGCTTTCCTTGAAAGATCTGAAGAACTTCTACAATTAAACGAAGTGCTAATTTCACCATCATTGTACTGTATTTTCTATAGACTTTGTTCAGAGCTGTCCTTTCGGCTGTGTAAATTCAAACCTGAAGGTGGTTTTGTTATATATTTGTCGCAATTATGTATTTCAGCATGGAAAAGTTACAGATCTGACCCTTGTATTATTGGCCCCAGTGGACAATGCTGAGAATTGCTAGCAAACTGAGCTGCTTGTCAGCTAGGTTTATCCTCATCACCCAGCAAGCTGATAGATTTAGCCATTTTCAAACCTTTTATATTTTTGAAATACGCTACCATGTGCAACTAATATCCTGTTGTTAAATAGGTCAGTATAAATGGTTCCAGATTTGTTGTTCACAGTTGAAATGGTTAACTTTGCTGAAGATTGCAAGTGTACTGGTTTAGGATTTGAAGTTTAAGACTTGAGACATTAAAAATTTGAGAAACAAGAGGATTTTAGAGTTTCCTGAATTGACTCAGCTTGAGACTTGCCTGTACTAACACAGGACATGACTTGAGAGTTTTCTATACTTATTCGGGACACCACTTGAAATTTTTCTGCATTGACTCTGTTACGTCCCTCTTCGCCCTTATGGTGGCACTGTTTCCGGGTTTATTTTGAGTGTAAGGCTGCATGTTGGGTTCTCACTATTTGCAGGTGGTGGTGGTTTGTTTTCATGGGTGTCTGATTGATTACGGGCGAGACGTGTTGCGGATGGGTGGAGTCTTTCCCCACTAGTGCCCCGGGTCAACCAGTGTTGGACGAGAGAGACTTTGGGTTCAGACCACGCCACGTTGAGGTTTTTTTGCCTGCTGCTGAGGGCCGAGATATTTGACTAGAGAATTTTTTGTTACTTTGTTATTTTGTCTTCATTTTCTGTAAATAAAAACCCGAGACTTTTGAGGCCGCCTGTTTGGTCCTTTATGTTCACTCGGGACTTGACTTGACTGACTTGTTCTTAGCTCTGGTGTACACATTCAAGAGGAGGCACCACCCCACTGAATTGTTGTAAATATGCAGGAATCCATTTGTCCATAAATTCAATAAGAAATCATATCAGAAACATGTCTGACCTGACCTAGACTGACTTTCTAAGTTTACAGGCTATGCGTAGTTCTGGACTATGGGATGCTTCCACTCAGGGTTCTCTGCCTACAGCACAATTCAGCCTTGGATTAGGTTGTGTTTGGGAAACTGTCCTTTAAGATGAAGGCAACATTAAAGCGAGCCAGAAGACTTCTCATTTAAAATCCAATTGGGTGACCCACAACATGAACCCTTTTAGCTTTGTGTCAGGTATCGTCTGCAACATCCAATTTCTGTTCTTACCAAACATGTTTTGAATCTGAGGAGTGGTAATAATCAGCTTGCCTGGTACTTCATGCCATTCCTTCATGCATGACCGCCACTCTTGCCAATACCTCAACTTTTTGTACGCCGTAAGGAGGGCAGAGACTCCCTCTCAGAGTATGACTAGTCAAGCTAAATTCGATGTAAATAGATTTTGCAGCTTTTGAGACTTCTGTTAATACACATTCACTCTTCAAACTGTTTGTGACGTGCTATTTTGGATGATTTCTGCATTGCTTCAATCAGAAAGTGTAGTGTAGTGAAGTATAGCTCGGTGTGACCACCTGTGGGTCAGATAATGGGATAGTCCTTACCTCCCATAAGGGACCAAATTGTGAAAGGTGGGCAGAATCACAGGAATATAATTACCTCTCTCTTTAAAAAGTCATACTGACTAAGAGGCTTTAGAAAGCCAACCCCCTCCCCCCAATCTGCCTGCTACTTAAGACCTTGCTTTACTTTGTGATCTTTTATATGATTGCATGGATATCTTATATAATCTGACGAAGCTATGACATGGAAATTCCAGTTAATCAACCAATTCAAAGCTCATTAAGTACGTCATTCTTTTTTTCAGGGTCAGAAACAAAAGCAGGAACCGTATACTTAAAAGAAACCGTGCTTATGTTAAAATCCGTGAGTCATCTCCAACCCAACCAATCACAACTGTCTCCTCTCAATAAATGTTGTCCCCAAAGCTCTGACGGATATTATGTTCCCCGTACACACAAGCAGGTACCCACACCCACCTCAGCTGCCTTGCATATTTCTGTCTTGTGTGCTTCTGAATGGCTAAAGGTGAGATTCCTCAGGAGAGAAGAGATCATCTACATGCATAAGGAAGTAAAGAGAATTTTAGAGAAACTGTGGATCCTGCAAGACCTGGTAGACCACCGAAAGTGTCTCTATAAAATAAACAGCACTTTTTAAGCAGGTGCTTCTGTCTGTCCTTCCTGCAATGTGAGAATACGACTCAGAGTCTGAAAGGATGCGTAGCTGCCCAAAAGTTGGTACTAAGAAAAGGACACAGAAAAAAAATAGATCTGCAAAAAAAGGCTGGACATCTGAGGTGTGGATGAATGTCTTATGGAGTAATTACTGTAAATCTATAATTAGGATCAACTTGGATTGCGAGAAGAACATGAAACTACCTCCTGAAAAGAGTGAAAGCTATAATAAAAACAAAGTGTGCACACAGTAAATACAAAAACATTCAATATCATATTTAGTTGTTGATGCTTCTGTGTAATTTTGAGTCAATAGACTGTGCTGTGCATGTCCAGACATCCTTAATTTGTCGATTCAGATTCTTTAAGGCAGAGTCATTGTGTTAAACTGCATGGACACACCCTGTTAATGTCCATAGAAGGCATTCTGAATGAAATATGACTCTTTGGAGCAGCCACACATGAACCTTAGTGTTGACTGTGGAGATTAGTATGTCTCTGGGGAGCAAGCCTGGAGTCTCTGGAGAAAGAGTCTGAGTTGAGAAAGAGTCCTGAAGGACAGAACTGAAGCTCTACACACTGTAAATGCACTGTTCGAAAGAAACTGTGAGCTGCAGAAGAACAACACTGTCTTCTCCATTATGGCTGGCGTTTTGACACTGCATTCATTTTCAGCCCAGAGTCCAAGTCGAGTAATGAGTTAAATACAGTTAAAAGCAAACTGAGTCAAATTGAGGTGCTGATTCAAGTCCCCATCTCTGGCTGAATGCAATCAAATCTTCGCATTTAAGTCTTCACAGAAGAGCTCCAATGACTGGGAGATAAACCCCCTCCTTTAATGCCCATGATGTCAGAAGAAATGTTTAATCAAGTCTGGACACTTTTCACCACGAGAATAAACCAAATTGTTGCAGATGACAGAGTTCCACAGCTAATGTTCTCTGATCTCATCGTTTAACCTGTGTGTGAGACCGGGCACCATGAGTACACTGAGCCTCAGAGTCAGGAATACGTACTTCCAGGAAAAATCCTGAGGTGTCAGACAGGGTCATTCATTTCAACGCCAGACCAGGATCCCGTAGGGAAGGCGAGAAGCACGCCTGTGCTTTCAGCACATCCTCAAGGAAGAATGGTAACATGCTGTTTTCTTGTCTCCATGGTCAGGGAGAGCTGTGGATGATGAAAAGGTCCAATTTCCTTCCAAATCTGACATGGCCAGACGTTATTCTGTGAGGGGCCGTGAGGAACACCCGCTTATCTAATGTTTTATTTGTTGTAAATAAATATTAATAGGAAAGTGTGTCCTCCATTTCCACAGTAACTGGGAAGGCTTTAGATGTTGCTGTGAGCATTTGATTGCATTCAGCCATTAGTGAGGTCAGCTACTGATCTGTGATCCTTGAAAACTACAGTAGTTTGCCTCATATACCATTATGCAGTGGTGTTAAAAAAACTCTTACAGGCAGATTCACTGCGGCTCTGGTCGTTTTATAACTTCTTAATTGTTGCTCTAAAAGCGGACATGCTCATTTGTCAGGTAGTGGATTTGTTCATATCTACGACCTATTTTACAGAGTAAACACACATTTGTCTCATTTCAGTTTCTTCCTAGCATTGATAGATGACTAAGGGAGTTTGGCCTCTGTGTCCTCTCATATTTACACCCCAGTGAAATCGATGAGCAATTCAGTTTTCCTGAACACTCCGCTGGAACTGAGTGGAATATAAATGGGAGGTTTCAGTTTTTCAGTTTTGTTGAAAAGAATTTCCAGGAGTGTCAGTATTTTTAAATGATTTACTATTAGATAAATTAACATTTTTTATTTTGTTTTTTAGATTGCCTTCTCAGCTGACTGTAATATATTTGACCATCCATTCGAATGGTCAAGTCCCGCTCTTTTTGCCTGAAGCTCTGATTCAGAAACATGTAATACCGTGTTTGTGAACCCTAATGTGCGAGAAATCAGTCCCAGCACGCCATAAAAATGCAAGACAACTGTTCTTTTATCTTTATGCCAGGACTTTTCCTCCATATGGCCCTTCAGTGCTGGCGAAGGTCAGTGGCACCAGATCAAACGGCCATAAATGAGTGGAATTGAAAGTGTTTGCTTCACGCCACTTGCTTCATTGTGTGAGTGAGAGGCCTCAGGGTTCTACCCTTTTGTTGGTTTTTGGGTATTGGGTTTTCAGACTGAAAAGTAGGTGCTACTTAACTTTAGATTTGAATCATTTCACCCGTGACAAGTAAAGAAGGCACTGATGGATCCAGAAGAAGACTTTTCTGCCATTAAAAGATGTGGTGAAGAGCTAAATGAACTTTTTTCACAATCACTTCTTCTCAGTTGGTAAACAGCCTCCCTGCCTTGAGGGAGACAAACAAAAGAGTGATTGGCGGATATGCAGTATTGAGCACAGATGGCTTTGCTATCGCAGGGGCTCCACGTAGCTAAATCTGAGTTACACTCCAATTTGGTCTCTGCTCCACATTCCCCATCCCGCCTAAGGCTGGTGGGCTTATAAAAGGGCTTATTCCACTCATTTTTCCAGGTCTGATAGAAGTCAGAGTTACACTATATTGGCACCAACAGTGACTTTAATGACTATTGCATTCAAATACATGGCACAGTTTTTGTGCATAATTTAATGCCAGTGGAAGTCAGGAAGTCTTTAGCAATGGACTCAGCGGAGCACCATGAACCTTAGCAGTCGTTGACCCTGTTCTGTGACTTTATGTGGTCTTTTGCTTCGTGATTGAGTTGCTGTTCTTCATGTACGCTTCCACTTGCCAATAATACCAGTTACGGTTGACCAAGGAATATCCAGCAGGGATGAAACCTCATGAACCGTCTTATCGCAAAGTTGGCATCCTGTCACAGTACCACGCTTGAAGTCACTGAGCTCTTCAGAACGACCCATTTTGTGTCACAAATGTTTGTGAATTGAGACTGCACGGCTATGCGCATGATTTCATACACCGGTGGCAACGGGTATGACGGAAACATCTGAATTCAATAATTAAGAAGTGTGTCTCAGTAGTGTGTCATACAAAGTACAGCTCCGGAAAAAAATAAGAGAGCACTGCAAAAAGGTCCAGTTTCTCAGGTTTTATCTTTTAAGTATTGAACTGAACAGCTTTGCCTCAGTTTTTAAGAACTGCTGACAATATTTCTCCTCATTTCCAAATAAAAATATTGTT